>CALNHX010005082.1:0-114338 GCA_940337035.1 Agriotes lineatus
GCAATCAAACGCGTGTCGTTAAATGCCATAATCAAACTTGTATCGTTATTATCTATTAGAGCCGTTTTAAGGAGACTCGAATGTCCTTAAACACATTTATTTTAATGAGATAAAAAAGTTTACAAAACAGGACAAAAGAACTCCAATAATTTGACTACTATACAAAAAAGTCTTCAACGTCGACCTAATACGATTGAAATTCGCTTTAACAAGACTAAAGTCTGTGTAAACGAAAGTTATTCTTCTAACGACTTAAGACGGGAGGCAATTGTTTAAATTAGAGTAAAAGTTTGTTTAACGAAGTAACATATGAGATACGAAGGCGAAACGACATGAGAGTTGATTTTAACGAGACTAACGGTTATGTTATATTAACGGTATCATTCTAACGAGATCAAATAAAAGTTGTTTGAGCGAGATTAAAATTTGAACTAGCACATTACAAAGTCGTTATAGAAACTAGTCCGTTTAAACAGATTTGACTACTGATCTAAGGATCGCGAATTCGATTCCCGGTCCCGGCGAGATTTTTAAAAATAAAAAAAATGCCCATGAAAGCCTTTACAGAATGTCTTCATTCGGAAGTGATAACATGTCTAGCGATGTAAAAAATCCCTTGCTAGGGTTGGAACTCCTTAGTCTCGGCAAAATTATAAATAAGACTTGATCATATGAACAAAGCAGTCGGTGTCTAAGGAACTTGGTACTCCGCATGCGTAGACCTTCTCTATAACAAACAAACAAACAAAACAAACATATTGTAACTGTACCACCCTTAAACGGGGATAGCACAGCCCTAGCTAGCTCAAACCTTCGGCAGAATATGGTGTGATAAGGACTAGGCTGTGGTTCTTAAAGTTGCCGAAAAACTTTATAGATCTTATATAAACGGGCGCGAGTCGTTATACAGAACATAAACACAAATCTAGCTACCAAATCAAATCACTACTTACCCTGGACGCCTCTCACTTCAACCTAAGTCTCAAAAAACGAGCAGGTTTATGAAGGTTTGTAGTATAGGTAAACAAGAGAATATATAACCAGTAACAGTAAGTCAAATTATAATTTCACATACCAGTGACAACAATTAACAAACGTAGTTAATGCTGGAGACTCAAAAGGTCCAGCAATATTAATTCAGGTAAAATCTGACGCTCTACAGTGGTAAAATAAATAATTATTACTGGAGTCAAACATAAATCATAAAGCGACAATTAAAATTCAAACATCACACATTTGAAAACAAAAATCAAAAATCTCTAACGCCAGTAATTACAATAAGTTGACATCTAGAATGCCATCCAAACATTCTAGCCAATTATAATGACAAAAGAAGTGCTCCGACCGCCGGCATGTAAACTGATAAAACTTAAAATTAATTTGCCGGACGGTCATGGTCGAACCGCTCTGATAACGCATAGCATCTGTATACACTATATGCGTGTTTCCATAGTTCTCTAATTGAAACGTATTTGGGTCTGATAAATAGCTAATAAATTACTTGATCCGCATACGTATTTAATACCAAAGGCCTTTGTAAGATCTACTTGTAACTTATTGTTGGCAAAGCTGCCTTTATCGACAATGCAAAACCAAGTAGACAATTTTATTATGCACTTACTGGTAGGTTCTGGAAGATTCCACCATGTTGTCCTCAAGGGTGCATGCAGCCAAAAGCTGTTTCTGCAACTCGAGCTACACCGGGATTCACAGCCGAGAATGGTTGTGGGGAACGGGCTTGAACACAGCGCGAATGAATCAGAAGAGGTCTAATTATCATGTTAATTAGTGTGGAAACTAAATAATTCAGAAACGCTGGCTCTTTGTTCACAAGCGGACTTTAAGGGACCCTCGCAACGCTTCTTTAAGAATGCTCAAGCGATTGTTCACATAAAACAAAAGGATCCCTAAAATGCACAGGCTGCTCTGAGCATGATGAGTGGCAAAATCCTTTACAGGTTACGAGCGATTCCTCGCAGCGGCTGCCTCAACCAAAAGCTGGGATGAGAAGCTAGAAATTCAAATTCCAAAAGTAGAGGAACGCTCTTATCGCCAAGGTTGCGCATCTGGAAAATAAAATTCTCTCGTGGCGACGTTCGGAAGAATGATATGCGAGCGTGGCTGTTTATTACAGAGATACCGAAGCAAAATTGAAATACGCAGTTTACAAGGAACGCTGAACTAATACGGTTACATAAATCTTTCAGCATAATAAAATAATGTAATAGGGAATTTAATCGCTTAGACAGAAAGCAGTTGTTAAATTAGAACAAAAGTCTTTGTAACATAGTAACAGATGAGATGTGAAAGGGCTTCAGCGAATTAAAAGCGATTTTAATTAGATTCTAGATTCTAGGGGTATACTTTTTAAGAAGATAGATTAAAAGTCGCTTAAATGAGATTAAAAGTCGTGATTTAAAGCCGTTTTAACAAGACTAAAGTATGTACAAATAAAGGTTAATCCTTTGAACCAAATAAAATAATTTAATCGTTTAGATGGGAGATATTTGTTTAAACTAGAGAGCTTTAACGGATTAAAAGTGATTTTTAATAAAATCGTAATTTTTAACTAGACCGATTAAAAGTCGTTTCAATAAGATTAAAAGTCGATTTAGTACGATTAAAATTGCTTTAATGAGACTAACGTCTATTTAAACAAGATTTAATCTTTAGAAAGAAATAGAAATAGTTTTAGAAGAATATACTCATTTCAACATAAGTTCATAGATATAATTTAATTATGTAAATAAGATTGTGTCTTATTAAATTAGATTAAAAGTTCTGTAAGCGTTCCATGTAGTAGATTTGCAGCCAGTTTAAAATAAAAGTCGGGTTATGGAGTCACTTCAGCGAGAAAAACAATTTTAATGGGATTGGCAGTAATTTTAACAGGATACTTGTCTAAACTAAAGTTAATATACTGTAATATTTCTTTTTATGAGATGAAAGTCGCTTTGGTGGAGCCGTTTAAACTAAATTAAAATCATTTTAATGAGACTAAAGTTTATACGAATATCAACATTTTTAACGAGATAACAAGTGGTAGACGAGATAAAATCCTGAAATCGGATAGAGGTTAATGAAATTGAGAATTATTTCAGACATTTCAAATCTTTTTATGAACAAAAAAATGTACAATCACAAACTCGAGCTTTACGTTAATTAGGTGATACGTTGATCGCTGTAGTGTCACCAACATAGTGGTAATCAGTGAAAGAGTTAAGCTTTTGGTATTAAGTATGTAAATCGTTGATATTATAGTATACACGTCTCCAGATTAAATATTATCTAAAGAAAACTTGCAGTAACATTTTTTTTTAAATAAGACTTATGCATTTGGCGATGATGTAACTTGATGATAACCGCGTTGCGTATTTAACCTAAAGTTGGAACATTAATTTTATTCATGATTGTCGACAGTAAAACAACTCTAACGAATTAATCTTATGTTTGGAAATGAAAATGGATCTTTGTTCATATCAATGTATTTGTATGCTAAAGCATTACAGTCAGGACATTTTATATCCAATTCATATGCTGATTGTTCTTCTACAGTGGGTAGCAACATCGCAAAATAAATTATCACTTACAACTATTATAAATAATGATAACACAAAGAGTAATACGAATAAGTTAAGAATAATATCTAAGTCTTATCACTGGAGGATCGAAAAAGCAATGGAATCTCAGTATCTTTGAGTAATCTGTCGTATCCAATCTGCGTAATGGGCTACTTTTACATAAACTCCTGGGACGCCATGTTGGCCGCAACCAATGCCCCAGCTGACAACTCCCACAAGTTGCCATGTTCCTCCTCGTTCGCACACCATGGGACCGCCGCCATCGCCCTTACAGGCGTCTTTACCTTCTTCTCCACCAGCGCAAATAAAACCAGGGTGTAGCTTGAAGTCGTAACCCAAACGTGTCTGCTGCAGCTGTTGTTGGCATTGTCCAAATCCAATTACAGGAATGTCTACTTCTTTTAGAATGTTTTGGTATTTTCCATAGTCGCCGAATGCGTCCTTGCCCCATCCAGTCGTCCAGCACCTCTGTCCTGTATATTCATCATGGGGGGTGGGAAGACACGCAGGACTGATGTGAGGATGCTTTGTCCAATCCACAGGCTTCTCCATGCGCAAGATAGCAATATCGTTGTAAAGGGTGCCTGCGTAGAATTCTGGATGCACTTCGACGGCAGCTATGTCCCTCTCAATGTAGGGGTAGAATTCCACATCGTGATTTACATCCCACTCTCCTAAGCGAACGCGGAGGTCGTAGGAAGAATAACTGTAATAAGAAGTGTTGCGTTTTAATCAGAAACTTAACGATGGGGAAATGCAACCTACCTCTTGACGCAGTGAGCAGCGGTGATGATGTGTAAATGATCAATGAGGGTTCCTCCGCACACGTACACACTTTCTTTAGGATCCTTCTTCAGGATAGCAACTTGCCAAGGATATTCACCAAACTCGCTGTCGCCATCTACATAAACGGGATTTTTGATGCGCCCATTAATTCCTTGTGAATGTCGCAGCCCGCACTGACGAAGTTGACCGAATCCAGGAGTTGGTATTGGTGGTATTTGTGGCCTGGAGGGTCTCTTGCAGCAAACGTGGCGGGGCCCGCAAGTTGTGGGTCGTCCAAAGCCTCCACCTGGATAATACGCCTGTCTCTGGAAGGTTAATTTAAGGAATTAGTTTTAGATAATTGTGTTATGGTGGGGTTTTAGTAATTAATCTGATGGGTGTTTTGGAGTCTGTGCCTCACCTTTTCCAGATTTTTGGAATTAGGTTCATTTTTTGTTTCATCAGTGTTACGTCGTCTTCGACTAGTTGGGAATTTGATAGGATTTGATGGGGCTAAGGTGCTTCCTTTGCGACTCAAAGAATAATCGTTCTGATAAGAATTGTAGTCGGTGCTATACAAACCCTGTCCATCATTGTATTGTTGTTGATATTGATCAGATAGGCTATTGCCCTGCACAACTCCCTGTGCTTGCTGGTTTGGAGAGTAATACTTATTATAGTTTTCAACTTGTTTTTGATAATCATAATTTGTTACTCCTTGTTCTTGGTTAGAATTTGGTTTGAATAATTGCTTGCCAGTTCGGTTACGGTAAGCCCTACCATAAAATCCCTCATCGTAACCACCTTCATAATCGCCTCCATAATTCGGTGGGTAATCATTATAATGGCCTGGAGGTGAATGAGGATATTCTGGATAGTCGTGAATTGGAGGACCTTCATACTCAGGTGGTCCATGTGGAAAATGTCCATGGGGCCCATGTATAATAGGTCCAGGTGGTCCATGTACAAAGTGACTAGGTGGTCCGTGGAAGTAATGGGGTTGATGATAAAAGGGCTTAGGATAACCATAATGGGAATGTTCATGCTTATTAAATAGGGCTTCTTTTTTCAACGATAACAGATGTTGGAATTTGTGAACCAAGAAATCATTGGGGGTTACGTGGAGGTTAACAAACGGCTTGACAACTTTCTCCCCATAGTCGTCTTTTGTGACTTGCACGGACAAAAGCGGGTTGACAGACACCAGTCCCAAATTAATACCACCCCCTCCTATTGCGCCGCCGTAAGGGTTGGGAAAGGGGCTGTGGTCGAGAGGGTTTAAAGGATATCCACCGCCTCCTTGATTGGGCAAGCCAAAAGATATGCCAAAGGTTGGTTTCACATTCTTGTTGTTGTCGTCAAACATTCCCTGACGCTGCAAAAAGGGAACGAGTTAAGTTTTAACTCGCATGTTAAGCTTTCACTTCCAACACCCAACCGTTTTAGTCGATTAACGACATACAATTTAGTAATTTAAAGAGGCGGTGGTGTGGTGTTGGTTTATTGTCGCTATTTAAGCGAGACCTGGAAATGAAGTGTGTATTTATGTGACACTTAACACAGACTCCGCAAAATGTCGAGTATAACAATAAATGATTAGTATATTAGCTCGGTTAGTTGGAACGTTACTAAGCTGCAGATGCCTAATTAAAATGACTGTAAATACTTACTGCTTCAACATGGGTCTTGTTGTTAGCGGCTCTCTCAACAGGGGCTTCTCTTTTAACTTTCTTTGTTGTATCTGCTGTTATTACGTCAACTTTTTCTGTATCGTCTTTGGCTTCTTTAGGAACTCTTACAACTGTCATTGTTCCGTTGTTATCGGTTATGACTCGCTCTTCAGCGATTGCTTCAATATCGCTTTTAAGATTTCTAGGGTCGATTGCGAGATAAAGGTCGTCCTTTCGTCCATATACGTCTGCGGATGGACACTGGTCGTAAGGCACACACACACAGTCATAATTTTCAGCTCGTGCAGATTCCGATCCCTGATAACCACCGGAGGACTGAAGATAATTGGACTGAATGGAATTGCCGCTGCCTGTGCTTTGAAGATTTAACTCCTTCTTGTATAGACCAGAATTTCCATAACCGCCATATGTGTTTGAGGCTCCACTTAGTCCTGAATTTCCATAACCGCCATATGTGTTTGAGGCTCCACTTAGTCCTGAATTTCCATAACCGCCATATGTATTTGAGGCTCCACTTAGTGCAGAATTTCCGTACAGACCAACCGATGTTCCAAAGCTATTCGTAGAGAAAGTTTGAGGACTGTAATTTTCAACGACTGGCTTCGTGGTGCCGTAGTTACTTAATCCTCCTCCATAATTTGCAATGGTTTGACCTCCGTAGGTTCCGCCAAATCCACCACCTCCAATTGTCAAGCCTGGATTAAGTTTATTGAAGCTATCTAAAGTAGCGGAGTTTATTTGTTTGTACCCCGACCCAAAACTAGAGCCAATAAAACCTCCAGATGAGGACTCTGCAATGCCTCCCCCAAAACTGGCGCCGCCTGAATGAAGATTTTGACTACCAACGTTGCCTACTAATCCTATAGTAGGAACGGGGATCTTCAAACTGCCACCTCCAGCTCCATGATGGAAATGATGATGCACGTGCTGCTGAACGTCAGAGCTAGCAGCATGTGCTGCTCCGCCCTGTCCAAGTACAAGTTCTATAGGCTTCTTGTCTTTATGGAATGAGGACGAGACATGCCCGAATTGTTTGTGGTGGGATGCAGACACTTGCTCGAAATCGTAAGGAGTCTCTGGTTCGATAGGGCCTGGTGGTTTTGAAAGGAAACCATCTGATTCTTCATAGTAGCCTCCAGGGGGTGGACCGTTGAGGAAGGGCTTGCCGGGGGGGCCTGGATAAAATGGTTTCTGGGGTCCATAGCCGCGTCGTGGAGGTCCAAGGGGGTTTAGAGGGGGGCCAAACTTTCCTGGAGGTCCATGGACAGGAATAGGCCTGGGAGGGCCGTAATGGTTGCCACGATGAGGAAGTTTAACTGGAATTGATGGAATTGGGCGGCCTATGGGTTTGATGTCAACTGGTTGGGCGTAGACTAGGTCTTCAGGAGAGATGTAAGGGCGTTTGCCTTGGACGTGTTCACCATCACACTGAAATTGAATTTGATAAAACTTGTGGAATTGGTGGGAAAACAAAGTGTTACCTGCATTAAACCAAGGCTGCACAATTTTTCTTTAATTATATTTCTGGCCTCGGAATCGTCCCCTTTTTGTAAAGCTTCTTGTACGGTGGGGTCGCTGTACACTTCGTCGTAACCATTTATATTTCTCCCTTGTCTTCCTGAGGCTATAATAGTGTCGACGACTTCTTCAACTTCTGTGAGATTTGCGGCGACTGCTTGCTCCACAAGGGTGGTTTCAGCGGCTTCAACATCTTGTTCTTGGAACGGCAGCTCTTGGGAAGGCTTGAAGCTGTTGCTTGTATCTGCGTCCTGCCCCCAGGACCATGCCGATTCTTCCGCTCTCGTTAGTTGTAGGAAAAGCAGCCCGATAAGGGCAGCGGTTTGGAGCAGCAAACGCATCTGCAATAAAAAAACGTGATTTCACTAAGTCCGAAATGGTTGGTAAAGTGAAATTTGCAACGATCCACGCCCTCGTATTGTCCGAATCCGTCAGCTGTCGTAGGTGGTCAGTTCTCGCAAAAGAGATTTGCTCGCAGGGCAATGCTCTTACTTTCTTTTCGCTTTCTTTGCGTGCATTAAACTGCAGTCACGAGTGATTCGGTATCTGCCGTGAAATTATTTAAATGGGACGGTTTCGAAAACGGGGTGGTTGCAGTTAATTGGAGGGGCAGTGATTTTCCTACCATTAAGCGAACTTGTCAGGTTGCTGATATGCAAATAAAGAAAGTTAAGAAAGTGAATTTATTGCTTGTAAAGATGATTGTTTCAATTACAGTGCTAAATAATTGCAAAAAACACTCGGCTAATGCTCCTATTTTGGCTCGGGATATTGTTATAAACGTTTGTAGTGTCAATGAATATATAAGAAGGAAACGATTCTTGGGAAATAAAATGAAATGGAACAAAGCCACTTCTCCACACTTTCTCGGCTTCTTTGTTCGGTCATGGTCAATAGTTCATTACCGCCGAGGAACCGTTTTATTGTGAGAAAGAGGCTGCGTAGGAAAACTTACTGCAAATGGAATTAAACGCTTGGAAGATCTGGGTCACTTATTCAAGAAGTCAGGCAGATCTCTTCATGTGATGGTGCAAATTTGAATTTTTTTTTGTATTAGTGCATAAAACAGTTACATCTCGGCTATATTTGATATAACTTTCTGAATTTAGGCACATTATTAGTATTTCGTGTGGAAAATACACATTGGCTCATAGCAGAGTACATATTAATTCATATACCGGGTGTCTATACAGTATAGTTCAACGAAATAATTTCTATTAATAGTTTTATCAAAATATTTTCGCGACGGAAAGTTTAGAAAGTGAAATAACATCGTTTATATACAGGAGATCTTGTCATATGCACCCTTATTTCGATCTGTTTTTTTTAAATTAATTCATAATTTTATTTTGCTTCAGTGGTATCGGCAATTTAAGATTCAAGCGGTAATTCTAACTCAATTTTTAATATTTTAATATTATAAAAAGCTTTTAAATAAATAACTATACCCAAATGTTTGTATTTATTTTTTAAACGCCAATGAAGTACTCCACCAAGCATTAATGGCTAAATAAATTAGCTTAAGCTACAGTAATTCACAAAAATAAAATTGAAAGTAGCAAAAATGCTGCCGCTTTAAATTAAGGTCTATACGGGGGCTAATCAAAAATGTTCTAAACAATTTTTTAAGACAGGCACCCCTGATGTAATATTTCAAGCAATTTTTAAATTATGAACTATAATAAATTAAACATGAAATAGTTATTTTCATTACAAGCGTCGAAAGTAGCAAATATCGTGCGAGTGTTGATTAGACAAACGAGGGCGTAGCGAAGCGAAGCCCGAGTGGATCTAAAACACGAGCAGAGATATTTGCACTTTCGGGCGAGTTATGAACACTATTTTTTAGACGACCACTCAAAGTAAATTCTAGTTTTAAGAATTGTTTTTATTTCGTTTGCAAAATTGATTGTTATATTATTGGTACAATTATAATAAGTTAGAGCTTGTTGGAAGCAGAGCAACGAATAAAGCAAAAGCGTCTGGATTATTTGAATCAAGGTCTGCTGAATTGTGTGACAAACGTCAAAGTGACGTTTGTCACACAATTAAGCAGGCCGTGATTTGAATAACTTTGTGCCGTTACGATATGACTAGTGCGATATAATATCGTGCTAGTGTATGAAATTGTCAACTTTCTGTAGTAGGCTGCTGTCGCGATAATGTTACTTTCATATGTGGTCGTCTAAAAATACATATACACATACACGATATTTATCTAAATATTTTAAGAAGTTTTAGCATGACAAATGAAGTAAAGTTGAAACTCAGCATTTTTGCATTATTACGAATTAAAAGCAACAGCCAGGCGGGAAGTTCAAGATTATTGTACTCACAATAAACACAACCCAATTTCCAAAAAAAGACACTTAATAAAGGAACTTTGTAGATACCTTAAGTATAATAATCACTGATGTAGGATTCACTGCACTGCAATCTAACTGAAGAGGTTATTTTCACCGGATGGTAATTATATAGTTTCCCTCCTCGAGTGGGCAGCCACTTTCTACACGTCTCCGGTGCACTCACTGTTGGCTGTATATCACACAAGTTTGGCTTTTATACCAATTGCTCTCATATTTTCCTTATTAGTAGGGGATGGTTGGGGCCGGATTTGGAATTTTCCCGGAATTTCGCACTTGATTCGCTGCTATGGTATGCAACTAAGAGTATTGGATACCATCGGAGTTTGTTCGATCCACAACCATTTTAATAATGTAATAATACATCGTCCTTATTTGGGTTTATTTACAGATTGCAGAAAAGGTGATTTTATAAAATCATAACAATAAGCAAGATTATATCAGATTTAGTTAGTTACTTTTCCAATCTCTCGCAATCAAAGTTAAAAGCAGGAAACGAGGTTTATGTCCGACAGAGACAATTAGTGCGACAGTAAATTGGACTTGAGTCTTTGTTTTAACACAATGGTGTCATGGGTCATTTGTGCTCTCGTTTCCTTTACATTTGCGATTTTCGATTTTTACCAAAATTCATGTACTTTCAATTTCGAGTCTTGATCCAAGCACACGTTGCAAAACAGGGATTCCCGCGTACGGAGCAAGGCTTATTCTTGAATTCCCAGTTTCACAACACGTGTTTTACGCAGGAGTTCATTCATAAGGAACATCAGATATGCAGCTGACCAGGTGCGTTAGACGCGTTTCGACTACGAGACCTGGCCAGTGTTCGACTTGTCCGTACCGATTGTATAATAGCGGCACGTTTTTACTTTTATTTTTGTTGAATCATTAAGCCGGTGTTCTATTTTGGGTTCGAGGAACGTGAACTTTAGATTCTTTTGGATTTGAGTAAACGGTTAAGGAGTTGGCGCTTCTTTTTTATGAATTTTACGTAGCCTTCAGCAATTGTTTATGATGAACCATGTTCATATATAACTGTTAGTTTTAAAAGGTTCTTATAAAAAGGAATTGGACTTAGTATAGTTAACACTATTTCTTACTCTCTTATATACATGGTGATTGTGAAAGTAGAGAAAATATTTCATCAGCTATAACTAGATACATTATAGTGGACATTTTTCAAATAAATGTCTTTTTTAAACTGTCAAATAAAAAAATTACGGTCCTGTAAAGTTAAATTAAAAAATGTAATTGTTTCTTGAATATGTTACAAGCCATCGAAGATTTGTTTTTAATTTTGACATTGTCAATTAGGGTCTACTATTGTCATATTTACTTTTGTATTCTTTGAGTTGTTAGAAAATATTCTTTTGTCAGTATTCATATAATTACGGGCTTTTGACTAAGCCAACTGCTGACATATAATACGTTCTAAATATTTCGAGAATTAAACCCTGCTCGAAGTTATTTTAAGGGGCCGGGGGTAGTTTTAAAATATGGATCCATATGTGAATGATGTGAAACATAACACGACATTTACAATGAGAGAGCCCTTATGTGATTCTGACTTGTTACTTGTAGTAATTAATATGTGGACTATTAGAGTAGACGAAGCAGTAAGGTCTGTAATAAGTACTAATGTTTGGGTAGCGCTGCAATAGATTATGTGTGTAGTTTTTTCTGCAGCCGAGTTGAACATTATTTTATTCTTAGTATTGCTGCTGAATGTAGACAGCTTTGCTGTTTGGGTCGTTATTGTTTATTATTGAGTTGCAGCCCAGTTGGGCCGCTTTAGTGCACTATGAGTTTGGGCTAGAGGTCAGAGTTATAGGCAGGAACTGGGGGATAAACCCCAAGATTCTGCACTGGCTCTACACATTGGTAGTAAGGCCAAGAGTTCAGTACGGCTCAGTGGTCTGGTGGCCTAGTGTAGAGCGCCCCAGTATTTCCGTAAGATTGGCAAAGGTCCAACGACTAGCCTGTCTCGGAATTACAGGGGCAATGAGGACAACCCCAACAGCCGCACTGGAGGTAATACTGGGACTCCCGGGCCTCGACACTTGGATAAAGAGAGAGGCCATGGCTACCCACCTCAGAATGCGGGATACGGGGCTATGGAATGACCAGGGAGTTCGCACGGGCCATGCTAGGATCGCCGACATGGCTGCTAGAGAAATACCTCTATCAGCCTACAGGGTAACCGAAGCAGAGGACCGGCTAAGGTTAGAAAAAGGTTTCTCTCTCACTATCCCAACAAGGGAACAGTGGGAGCAAAAAAGGGTTAAGCTCCAGTCGAATGCCTTGATATGCTACACGGATGGTTCTCGAGTGGCGGAAAGGCAATCCTCTGGAGCAGGCATTTATATGGAAGGCCGGGGGGTGCAAGAAAGCTATGCTTTAGGAAGATTCACCACGGTATTCCAAGCAGAAGTTTATGCCATCCTATCGGTGGCAACAAGGAACGAGGTCAGGATACCCCCAGAGCAAAAAATTTATATTTGCTCTGATAGCCAAGCCGCACTAAAAGCAATCTTCTCGGCCAGGACAAGATCAGCTCTTGTCTAGGAATGTGGAGATGCTTTGGCCGAATTGGCAAGGGAAAAGGACGTCGAGCTCATCTGGGTCCCGGGACACACGGGGGTCCAAGGCAACGAGAAGGCGGACGAACTAGCCAAACTCGGAGCCGGGGAAACTTGTTTCGGACCGGAACCTTTTTTGGGTATAACAAGGCAGCAGGTCTCAGCAGCCCTAACCGGGTGGGCCTACAAGACCAGCGAGGAAAAGTGGAAAGCATGCAGGGGCTGTCGTCAGGCAAAGTACCACATAGCGGGATTTGATTCAAAGAAATCGGTCTGGCTAATGGGAAGGAGCCGAAGAACCACAAATCTTTTGATAGGGATCTTGACAGGCCACTGTAAACTAAAGAGACACCTAACACTGATAGGAGTAGAGGAAGATCCCATTTGACCAAGATGTGGGAGGGACGAGGAAACGTCCTTTCACTACTTGGGAGAATGTGAAGCGTACCAGCGACTGAGGTATAGAACCTTTGGAGCACCTACGCTTCGAATGGAAGAGTTGAACTCCCTATCCTGGGCCGAAATTCTGATCTTCATTAGAAAATCAGGAAGGTTTAAGCAGGGAGAAGAGCCCATCGAAGAGGACGATAATGAAGGCGGTTGAGGGGATGGCATGGGGTTGGCAAAAAGGGCCTATGATGGCCTACTTGCTAGACTTCGGTCTCCCCACAACTACTACTACTACTACTACTACTTGGGCTAGAGGTTATCCGGCGAGATGATCAATAACCCTCGACCTAATAAGCAATTACCAGTGATCCAGAAAGCGCTTCTGGAAAGCCAGGGATGCTCATTTCTCACAAATGCCTTGTGATTTTGGTGCGAATGTTGTAAAATCGTATGGGCTTCTGCAGTGTTCCTTGTGGTAATTAATGAGAATGGAGGGAAATAATAAGGTCTGTAATAGGTATTATTGATTTAGTAGGTTTGCAATGGAGGTTGTATGTAGTTTTACTGTGCAGCCGATTTGAACACTGTTTTATTGTTGGTATTGCTGCTGATTGTTGTGAGATTTGTTGTCTGGGTCGCTGCTCATTGCTTTATTGTTGGGTTGGTGCTCAATCTGTGCCGTTTTAGTGCACTTTGTGCCTGGGCTAGCGATCAGCCGGCGAGATAATCCCTCATCCTTGACCTGATAAGCAATTATCAGTAATCCAGCAAGCTCTTCTGGAAAGTCAGGGATGCTCATTTCCCACAAATGCCTTGTTATTTCGGGTTTCTGTTGAAGCGGCAGCTGCAGATGCATATCACATTGACATGGGTTGTAGTCCATTGATCTAGTTAGCGTTCGGCTAATAGGTACTAGATGCGGTAAGTGTCCGTGTTGCAGGATTATACAGGCACATGATCGGAGGTGCACTGAAGTTATTCCTGAACTAGGTATTCTGCTAGACGCTACTTGGGAATGCCGCGAGGGGCCGCAGATCCCCTTGTAAGTATTATGAGAACGAATATGTACTGCTAAATGTTATGTGTGTTTATTCTTGCTTGCATCTTTGAATTTCAAATTTGTCTGGCTTTGTGTGTCCGTGAACGATTGTGTGTGACCACATGCCGCATGAGAGAGTCCGCCCATTGCCTAGCTCTCCCCCAGTGTCATCTTTCTAACTTCCAACTCTTTGACCGAAGGGGCGTTATGACATTTTGGGTGAGCCGCCAGCCTTGTATATTTATGAATGAGAACTGGTTTAAATCCAGGAGAAACTAAATTAGTTCGGACCTCCGAATCCATGTGCCTACACTACTAAAGTCATAATTTGATGGTAATAAAAAAGCTTTAATTTTAGTAGTGGCATAGTTAGGGGGGTTAAAGAAAGGTTTTTATTAAAAAAATATGAAAGCCACAGTTTTTTAGACCACCTGTTTTGTATTATGAAAAAAATATTTTACCTAAAAAAGTTTTATTGACATTTTTAGCTCATCATAGTCATCTTGTAGCTATTTTTAAAATAATAACGACACATGGTACAACTAGTAATATCACACCTGAAACCATATTTGACTGTATCTCAAAAACAACTATGTTAAGCTAAAAATGTCAAATCTACTTTTTTGATAATAGAACACAGGGCATTTGTAAAACATATTAATAAATCAAATTGTTTAATTCAACTCTACAGGACCGTAACTTTCTAATTTAATCTTTTAGGAAACCAAATATTAAAAAAATCTTCACTATTTTTTATATAGTTAATGCTAGTAAAATATGTACCCAACTTTTACGACTACTCTGTGAACAGGGTGTCAATATTGCATGTAGTAAAGAACTAGTGTCGGAATTTATTTTATATTTTTAGCAACATTTTGCATTATAATCATTAATATGGAAACACATGGTTAAAATACGACCATCACTGTAAGTGACGATGTGAGTGCCGGCAAAAAGGATGAATTCTTAAATGTCTTGGATGAACAAGTAGCAAAACTTGTAATAGGAGATTTGAATAGTAGAGTCGAAAAGAGGGTGGTAAATAATAAGACACTCTGACAATATGGAGACGAGACTGTGAATGAAAATTGAAGAAGGCTTCTCACTCTATGGAGACGACATAGGTTGACGATGGCTACTACTTTTTTCTAAACGACATTCACAATACTAGACTTTATCTAACAAGGAGGCTCAAGTCAATTATTGACGTGATAATTGTTAGATAAGACTAGAAGATGAACATAAAAGATGTACGAGCATGTCGTCAACGGAAATGGGGTTAGACCTGCACATGGTTATGAACACTTTTTTAGGATACTGCCTTGGTAACTAGCGTTTACATAGTTACAAACTACTACTGGTATAGGCTGGTAAATTTTATCTACCGGACTCTTTTGTAACTGTAACTGTGTAAACCCTAGTTACCAATGAAGTATCTTAAAAAATCTTATACGATACACGACCGGTAGACCTGTAAAGTATTGGCGCGGCCATAAAAATGTTGCTACCGGTCTAATAACGTAAATAGCTATTGTTTATACGGGCAATAAAACATCTGTAAAGGGTTTTACTCGCAAAGGGAAGTTGTAACACCAAGAATTTTGAGAAACCAAAGGAAAATAGGAGTACAAATATCTTAACGTTTATAATAATACTGAAATAATAATAGAAAACACGGTAATGCAACTTACATCAATTACAAATAAAAAATATTGCAAGTGGTGGGATTCAAGAGAGATTTTAACGCTTAACAGCAGCCCGGACTCAACCCGCTCCCTAGTCCCATTTGGCTTGCTTTTGCACTCGCGGGTGGATTATATATAACGCGCTGATTATTGCCCATTTTTGTTTCTTTTACACCATTTACCCTGTGTTTGTTAAGTTCCTTTCCATCAAGATTAAAGCCTGAGTTAACTATTACCTTAACCAATTTCTCAGTTAAAGCAAATACAGACAATATTTTATTTTTTAAGGTGCTCGCCCTGTATATGTTTGACCTAAAGTATATTCGGTTTCGAGCCATATATTAATTCGCATGGAAAATATCGTCCTCTCCCAATAAATACTTTTTGACTTATACCGCCAAGAGGCGGACAAACAGACTAACAGAGAAAGAGACGTGAAGATCTTAAGAAATCTGAGAAGGTGACTTTTCACGATTGCAATACCTTATTCGTCGTTTGGACGTGGGAAGTAACAACAGGAAGACAAGCTGGAAGGCCAGTTAGAAGGATTAAGGGATCCTACAAAAAATGCAGAAAAAAATCCACATTAAACATCCGAACAGCTATAAAATAGTATGTATGCAAATGAAGCCCTGGGAATAGTAGAAATGGGAAGGAGAAAATTAAACTCAAGAAAAACAGACATAATAAA
The DNA here is from genome assembly GCA_940337035.1 of Agriotes lineatus. Lineage (NCBI taxonomy): Eukaryota > Metazoa > Arthropoda > Insecta > Coleoptera > Elateridae > Agriotes > Agriotes lineatus. The sequence goes on from CALNHX010005082.1 coordinate 16,303, forward strand.
TGGCTAAGAGATACAGCGCCAAACAAATGTGGAAGATAGGTAGAAGAAGACAAAAACGAATATTGGATTGACGCTTGCAGGAACACAAATAATACAATAGAATTTAGTAAATATAAAGAAACATTAAGAGTAATTCAATATTATGAAACACTACAAGCAAGCCGACCACAATATAAATACGACATAATAAGAAAGAACGGAAGTAAATCGAAAGGTCATGGAGGAGACCTAGGTAAGAGTGGAAGTGTCTCAAAGTTCTACTAAATTGATGTAGCAAGCTTTCCTTTTGTTTTAAAATCAAATCACAGAAACGGCCGCATTAGAAGTGATGTGTGGAAGGGAGCATTGTCGTGGTGACCGATAAAACTATTTAGCCACTTCAATTCATCTACTTCCCATAAACGTTCAGTACATATTTGCAGTCTCCAAAGTCCACGGTTGTTCCTTAAAAAGCATAGCTCTTTTCTCACGTTTATAACCATACACCCTAGCAACACGTGTTATAGTATACGGCCACCTTGACGAAATTGTATGAAGAGTTCATTTATGAAATGTGGTAGGAGTCACGCTAGCTCACTTCGGGTCCCTGAAACGTAATATTTAAAAATCGGCCAAAAATCGAGGGACTCTCGTCTTTGAGCAGGTTTAAGTATTAGACTTCAGAGTTGCCAAAGCTGGATTGTGGGTTGCAGTGAAGTTGATACACAATCTTTGTGGCCATTGAAGTCAGTAGCCATCTAATCTACATGTTTTGTCACAGAAACAGAGGTTGTTACCTCTGAGCCACCTCTGCTGCTGAGAAGAACTCATTAGAAAACGTTCTCCAGGAATCGAAGAGGATACACGTATATGGCCAACATTAAAATAAAGGATGATGTTCGATTCTTAATTATTTTTCAATATAGTAAAAGTAGGTCATGACCCTTAATTCATTTTAAACTATTACTGATACAAAAATTATCAGTTTACTCTATATGTAAACGCGAATCATAGTAGAATTTGGGGCGTTGAACATGTTTTCTAATTCACTCGAATCTCTATCTCTTACTATTATATACCCCTACACGTCGAGTTTCTTGGAGGCATGCCTCGCAAGTATCGCAGGTAAGAAAATACTTGCGAGGCATTGAGTAGGCAACCGCTGAACCCTTCTAAGCTGGAACAACGTTAATACTAAATGGAACTGGTACCTATGAACAGACATCACAATGATCAAATTAGTGGAAGAGCCAAAATGAAGGCAGAGACTTAGTTCTACAGTCCACAAAGGTAAATAGCCTAGTGGAAGAAAACCACGAACAAACAAGATGAGAAGGTGTAAGCTCTTTATCGGTACTTCGGCACAGTGTTGGATGTGATGTAATGAAGTTGCTTTTGCTATGCGCTGTTTGTGACGCCTGCTCCTTAAGCTATATTTAGTTTTCGTAATCTATTAGAACCGTGCTTTCCGTTTGGTATGGCCGTTATAACATTGTGCTATGTGTATGATCGCGCCATATGTGCGATGACTTCGGCTAACGGGAATTCGCAAGAAAGACGAGAATTAATTATTGCAAAGCCTAGACGGAGAAAATTGATTTAAAATCGAGACAGTGATTTATCAATATCTACCGTTATCAGAGGGTGCACATGGGACAGGGGATTCTGTAAATGTCGAAGGCTGATAATTCTGTTGTAGGACGATACGGCGAAAACGTAAAAGCAATAATGGGGAGAGATTAATAAATTTCTGTGATCAAAATTTGCTCAAACTAATTAATCAATGGGTTAAATATACACAAATATGATGAAAGTCGTATGGGTCCTAAGAGGTCCTAAATGAGCATCAGATCATTATTTGTTGATTTCAGAAATCTTCTTGCCTTTTTTGCGAAGAAAAATGTGAGGAGATAGAGCTTGCTACGAAATTGCAAAGTGCGATATAACTTTGAAAGCATACAAGACCAGTTCAGGTTAGCTGCAAAACTGTCAAACATTTAAAATTAATTTGAAAATAATATGTATGATGCGGTGAAACATTGGTACATGGAGTAGAAAAATAATATCAAAGGGAACTAAAATGTGGATGTAAAGAAATTAGTGGTGTAGGAAAGGAAGGCACCCAACAAGCGGCTAAGCACGAAATCGAATGAAGATCATAAATCATACTGAGACAAGGGAAAAGAATCACGGAGAGCTATTGGTTGGTAAATGTAAAAACAAAGCATGCAAAAAACTGTCGAAGACATAGAGAAAAGCATAAGCAACGCTCGAACAAATTTAATAAAGCTTGGAAAGTCTTGAAGACAACGGAAACACAAAATAAGGAAACTGCTGGAATTAAACTAATAAATCTGGACGACTTGAGAAAGTACTAACAAGCACTATTCACATAAGATAGGAGTCGTTATTGCAAAGAATGGTAACTGGAGAGTTAAAAATTTAAGTCCTAATATACTTCCAATGATCTCCGTGGAGGTTATAAACGCTGTAAAATTGATAAAGGGCGGAGAAGCTCCTGCTTCAGGTAATTTAAACATCGAATCAATAAAAGCAGCAGCAACTATATTCTATAACATTTGTTAGAAATTTTAAATTTTCAGTCACCCCAGTCATCAGGGATATCGGAGCGCACGCCTATGATCCCGCCCCGTAAGCGGGGATGTCCGCTGAACGCCAAGTGGTGACATTGTTTTTCCCATACTTAAATGTCACATCTGATTTGATGCAGAAATGCTGCTCGGGGACCTAGCGCTATGGCGTCAGCAGATCGACGCCCACGGCGCGGCGTCGGGCGGGGCTTGTAGACCTGTTTGCTGAAAATGCAGATTTAGTAAACAGCAAGGCAACGAAGCCAGATATGTTAGTGAAGGCGCTTAATTATTACTCAGGGTTCGCGATGTGAAAAAATAGTGGGGGTCTAGACAGTTGGCCATGGTAGTGCAATCGGTAATTGGCCGGATTTAAATCAACTTCGAACTGATTATTTTGTTGGAAGGGCTATGTCACCGAAAAGTTTCTCCGGGTTTGCCGCCAACAACAGATGGGAAATTCGGATTTTTTTTTACATTTACGCCGCCTTCAAATATGTCGCCTCCTGTGGATTTTCAGCCCCGCCCACGATCAACTTCGCAGCTCAACATTAATCGCAAATTCCCACATTTATGTTGTGCCGGCGACCATCTCCGTGGTTCACCCGTGGGTCAGGTCAAAACTCCAGCATCTCTGCCGTCCAGGCGACCATTTTTTGTGAGTCAATTATGCCTCAGATTTGGAGAAAGCTTTCCCATTGCACCAGAAAAATCTTCAATGCGACTGAAGCTTTCTGAACTTCGCTTATTTCTGTCTGCAGATCTGTTTATATTTATGTAGTTATTATTGACACTGCATTACGTTACATATTTACAGTCTTAATGGATGGCTTCTATACACTTGTAGATTTTGCACGTTTTTATCGCTTCTTTCTGGTAGCTACAGCTTTTCTACTTTTATATATAAAATTAAGCTTGACCTTATTTTATTTGTGTATTTGTTACTTGAGTATTCCCTTCACGAACACCAGTTTTTAGCTTCTCCACGTCAGGGAGGGCAGTGAATATTGTCATTATATAGGTTGCAATATGACTACTCTAATCAGGTTTAAATGTCAGTTTTTAACTGTGACGTCACTGTTAGGATAATTTTCTTGGATAAGAATAAATTGAATAGCGTTCCGCTGCAACCGCCGCTAAATATTATCAATAGTAATATAACAAGGGCGAGACATACTTACCGATAATTTTGCACACGCCATGGGTCGAGTGCTGGTTGCAATGAAAACTGTCCCGAGGGCTTGCCCAAGGGCAGTTTTCTAAGGGCAACCAGCATGATGACTCTTGGCACGGGCAAAATTATAAATGTGTTGCCCGCGTTTATATTTTAAAGATTATTACACAAAACCCGTATACAAATTATGATTTAAAATTGATCTAATAATGCCAGAAAATTCTAATTGCTTGTATCGTACACTTCCATTTCTAATTATAACACCATCTACGGGGTCGATAATCAGCACTAGGGAGTTTCTTCTTCTTCTTTAGGTGCCTATTCGTTCCGAATGTTGGCAATCATCATGGCTATTCGTATTTTGTTAGTAGCTATTCTGAAGAGTTCGGCTGATGATTTATGGAACCACTGTCTTAGATTCGCCAAACACGAGGACCAGGTCCTCTTTTACTGTTGATCTTGCGCTGTAGTATTTGTTGAAGGAGATCGTACCTATATGCATTCCTCATAATATGCCCGAGATATTGCAATTGCGGCTTTTAACAGTATTTATGATTTCCGTCTGTTTTCCCATTCGCTCTAATACCTCTATATTGGTAACTTTTTGGATGCACGATATTTTTAGCATTCTTCTGTACAGCTAGAGTTCGAAAGCTTCAAGTCTCCTGGTAGTTTCTGAGTTAAGAGTCCATGTTTCTACGCCGTACAGAAGAACAGAGAAGACATAAGATCTTAGGAGTCTGAGCTTTGTTTGGAGTGTGAGGTCGTGGGTTTTAAATACCGCGCTCATTTTGTTGAAAACAGAGCGAGCTTTCTCAATCCGGCATTTGATTTCCTGTGAGTTGTCCCATCTCTCGTTGATAATTGTCCCTAAGTAAATGTATTGGGATACTCGTTCAATTCTATTTAGATTGATGTATAGGTTGACCCCACGTGAACTTATCGCTTGATAATTATCCCTAGGGCGCTTATCAGGTAATCGTTGAATGAATCCCCTGTAGTTTTGTGTGTTCCATTATACTTTTTTATTTTTACAATGTGTTTCTTTATACTCTGTGTCTCTCTCTGGAGATAAGGTAAGAACGCCGTTGCACAGATCTCAACGACATCCCTAAACCGAGGTCGTTCCCTTCTGGGTTAAGGGACACCAATCATCCAGAAGCGTCCGTCAAATTATTATTACTTATATTATCTATGTGCCTGCCGAATTGATTTAGACAGAAACGCCTACCTTTTAGAATAGACACGCGCATGTGTCCCACTGTTGCTCGCTGGTTTTACTTTTGCTTGATTGCTTGTCGTATATTCATTTTAGGGTGTAATACATCCTGGCCAAGGTATACAAGTAGTAAGAGGGGATACTGTGCCAAACACATGGAAGAAAGCAACAATTACCTCCATCTATTAGAAAGATAACAGGAGAGACTGTACTAACTACCGAGGAATAAGTGTAACGTCATCCTTAAGTAGAGTGCATGCTATATTTCGAAGAAAATGAGACAGCTAGAAGTAAAGAAATCAAGATTCAATTATAAATTATGATCAGCCGCACTTCTTAAAGTTTTTATCGTCTACGGCTTGTTTGTACAACGGAAGTACTACCCAATTTCTAGTATTACGTACGTATAATAAGGATACTCTGCTTTGTTTTTGATACGATTTCGTATACGTTACCGTCTAATAACCCATAGTGCTTGGGTTTATGCTTGTAAACATGAAAAGAAAAACTCATTGCATATAAAATGACTTGTAAAGGGGCCTCGATGAGTCAGTGGCTTCCGCCGCTACAGTCGAGCTCACAGTAAAACACGAGACGTTCGGGCGAGAATAGTTTGACTCCCTGCCTAGACGTTCCGGTTTGACTTAGTTAAGGCATGAGAGGTAGTGCATCACCTGAAGTAATACGGAAGCGGTTTCAGTAAGAAACGGCAGAGAGCTTAGGGGTGGAGAAAAGGACTTATGAAGTGTGTAAATGGGTTTATCTACCATCACGACAAAGCTGCTTTTACACTTTACTTTTAATGTAGCAGCTTGTGTGGTTGAAATATCTACTCTATTTACCATATTTGCTACTGTGCAAGTGCTTGCTCTTTCCTATTGTAAAAGCCTGAAAGGAAAACTTGTTTTGCAATTTCCTGAAGACGCAAGCAGCCACGGTAGCTTAAAAAATAGTAATTGCTTTGAATTCTATTTTAACAGGTGTGAAGAACGTTGAAATAATGGAGATAAGATCTAGTATCTTGAGAGAGACCTGTTACTTTTTGTCAAATTTCAATTACGCATAAACGAACTGCAGCAATTTAATAGAATAGCATCTTAGCAAACGCATTAAAGTCGATTAGATTATGGCTAACAAAATGTCTAACAATCGTATATCTATTTCTAAATTGATATACAACTTAACAGCGTTTCTCGTTGCATATCTTGAATATTTCCATTTTAAACAATCATTACCGTATTTTGGTAATGAATAGGTGCAGTGTGCTATTATTTTATTAGTGTCAATAGTAAAATTCTAGGCAAGGTTTTCTATTTTTCACGCTCTCTAGCTCAAGAAATGACGAAATTTTTAATCTTCTTATTATACGTATTCACAACTTGCTACCAGTAAAAATGGGAATAATTTAAAATTAATTTTACCAAGCTTTCTGCCATAATCGTGTCACGAACTAGTTTGTCGCATAAGTGCCAGTTATTTGACACTTGTGATTTAATTGCGATGCAATTTTCACTGTTCTTGGAGTAATTAACGCATATACTTTTCACGGGATTTTTGCAGCATAGAAAACGTTAATCGCACAGTTTACACCAATTGCTTGCCTACAGTATTAGAATTAATCCTAGAGATATTTAAGAGAGAAGAGATGAAAAATCTAAACTTAGCAGTCTATCCGATACCTTAGTTAAGATTTCTAAGAAGTAATTTTTACATATTTCGTACGGTTGCAGGACGAATTTACAAAAACAAAATACATGTCAAATGAAAGATAAAGGAAATTACGTCTTAGAACACTTTAAAATTTAAACAGCACTGGATAGTGTGGGTAGCCTATAAACCAGTAGTTGTTTGAAATTCGCTGTGAATGTTGCATTAAGAAAACTCTTTAACGTCAAAATCTGAATAGTGTACGTCGTGCGAAGCTAACTTTCTAGACTTTAAGAATTGATTTCTGTACATTACGCTTATAGCATAGAGTGACAAACACCTTCCTCCATGATACCAAATTAAAGTGCCAAAGCTTTTCACATACACTGTCTAGCGAACTGCAGTTTCTCCAAGCAGCAGGCATTCCATGTGATCACAGCATGAGAGACTCTGGTAAAAAATACACTACACAAATAGGGTTGCGATCGTGCCTTATTCATAAAGTGACACGGCCATTGCAATAGCAAAAACGGCTTAAAAACCTTTCCGCTAACAGAGAAAATTCCGGACCCAAATATTGTTTTGGTGTGACTGCTCAAACTGAAGAAACAAATAATAGCTAAATAAAAATGAGTTCAAAATGAAATGAATATAAAAATTATTAGTTATGCTGCCCATTAATAATTTATTATCTCTCTCGTCGGAACTTGGATGGGAGTTTCACGGCTGCTTCACTTGGCGCCTCGTGGTAGGGCTGGCACGGAAATAGTTGGTTCCGAATGTCATAATAAGATCATGACAGTCGTTAGTGGGGTTGGAAGTCTCCATAAAATGTACAGCGACGCCTATAATTGGCCTATCGGCTGTTGGCTGAGTACGAAATAAATAAATAAATTAATTAATCACACTACTTAATTCCTTTCTTCCGACTAGCCATTAGGTTCACAAAACTCTAATCCCAAGGTTGAGTTTCTACACAGTTGAACATTTACGCAATTGTATGATAATTGCAATTAACATCAAATAATGATAGCGAAGCGACACCGAATTTTGCGATTAATTTTACTTTTATTTCAAGGAAGCTGTTGATAATTACGTCACAGATAGATAACAATGACAATAGATATAACTCCGTAACTATGCAAACCTGTTTATCGGTAACGAGGGACGCCGTTTGATCCAACGCTGTCTCAATCCGAATTTCAAAAGGACCCTAACCTGTCTCTGGTACTCGTAGTAATCTGCTCTCAGGCTTCGTTTGCTGCTCCAAATCGTCGCTGCGCTTCTCCAAATCATGGCTGTGTGTCGAAGTCCTGAGTATTGCTGCTCCACACACAAACTAGCCCCCGTCTGGAAAACAATAATACAAGCAGTTGGAACTCAAAAGGACTTTAATTACACGAAGATTTACAACAATTTTATTTGGAAGCCAGCACACAACCTTCTACTTGGCTTCGCTTGGGCGAGCTTTTTTATTCTTATTTACAAGCGTTCGTTAGTGATCTACTACATTATATTATTTGTGAATACACATACTTGATTTTATAAATTAAATGTTCGTTTTGTGGAATTGTCACATATTGTTGCGCTAACCTCACATTTGTTTTAATTCATATAATTTTCACTTATCTGGTTTTATTAACCATTGTCACTCTTAAATTGCTGACGTTACAGGTTGCGTTATGCGCTTAGGTCGAAATTAAAATAAACACTTCCATTTTGTGGTATGATCATGACCGCCTGGATTTTTTCCGACATCCTCGATTAAACTGTCATCCTATACCATAAAGTCGGTTGTCTCTTTGTATGTATCTTTGTTCGGTATCTCCTCCGAAGATACTGGACCGATTAAATTGTATGGTCGCATACTATGTTGCTAATTTTTAGACTTAGATCGTAGGCCGGTTTTTATTTTCAAAAAAGTACGTAAAGTAAAGTTTTAATTAAATTCTGTAATTAGCAAAGCTAAGCGTAGATCGGGTGATTCACTATATACCATTATAGCAGCACCTTATTCAACGAAGCATCGTTGGTTCAGTGGTAGAATGCTCACCTGCCACGCGGTCGGCCCGGGTTCTATTCCCGGCCGATGCATCCTTTTTTTAATTTATTTAAATGAATTTCTCTTAAATTAGCGAAGCGAGGCGTAGTTCGGGTGATTTACTAGTTTTTTAATAAGAAATGTCGCTTCTAAACCAGCAGAATACAAAATTATGTATGTAACTCGCAGGAAAGCAGACTTTTAGACTCGCCTTATTTAAGTGCCTCGCTCGCTGCGCTTGCTTGGTCATAAACTGCGGCTCGTCCAAAAAAGTCCCTAATTTTATACTTGTAACTGTTGACTACAGTATATTTACATTGATTGTCATAACGATCAAAATTTACTCGAATTTTAGAATTAGTCTGTAGTGTTGACATTGATTTCCACAACGATCAAGAATTACTCGAGTTTTTGAATTTGGATTTACTATTAAACATTTTCAGTAAATCCTGGAAAGGTAACAGTTTTCGATACGGAAAATTATGGGTGCAATACGTAGGAAAAGTGTGTTTTTCACTTTTCCTTACTTCTTGCAAAAACAACAGTTCTATTATTTGTACAAGTAGTGAATTAGTATTAGCAATTCGTACTGTATTTGTTTTTAATAAGGATGTCATTCGAATTATATTATCTAATGCATTTCAATACATTGTTCACAAAGGACTACTAGGTCGAAGACAGCGAAAGGGTGACTACAATGGCAAGTTACTAAATTGTAATTCACACGACACCTAAAATGAAGTATAAACGACATAATAATTGCTTCTCAATTAAATGGAATTAGAAGTACTTCTTCACCCACTGGCTGGACATGCATTTCCAGTATTATTAAAGAGTGTGATTTAAGAAACTGTTGTATTAATTAGTTAGTAGAATCAACTTTAAGCAATCTATCTTCAGAAGGCCCACATAACTCCGACTAGCTCAATTCTCGGTTGCGATACGGGTCGAATAAATGTGACATTTCACTTTTTCATAAGTATTTTAGGTTCACATAAAAAAAGAAATATTCGGGGCCAGCAATTTTAATAAACTGCGAAGAAAAATAACATATAACAGGGTGTTTCATTAATAACTGGAAATATTTTAACTGTAGAATCCTGGGCTCAAAATATTAATATTTAACTAAAATCACTTAGATAAAATATGGCTCCTTACTGATATATAGGGTGTTTTATTTAAAAATTTAAAAGTGATTTTTTTCCATTACTTTAAAACTATTTGACGTATCCGTATCATATTTGGCAGGAAGTTTAGACACTGTAAACCATACTAAATTATGTTAAATAAACGTTTCTGGCTACTACCAGAGGCGTACGACAAGGGCAAGTGATTGGTTGACCCTTCCCAAATTCTACGCCACTGGCGGAATTGCCATTTTAGCACACTTTTTCGATTTTCCAATACTTTCTACGTAAATAACATACTCTTCCTTCGTAATGATAAAGTCATTATTTTTCGAGATATTTAAAGTTAAACATAAAGCTGAACAGTTATTTTGATTTTAGTGTGTATTATTTATGTAGGTGTTTTTTGTCAGCAGATTGCATTTACTACGCAAATGAAACTTTAATCTGTATTAACAAAAAATCACTGGTATACTCACAAGAAATAAATAATCGTCAAGTACTATGGCAGCAAATAGTAAATTCCGCTAATTTTATTGCCAATCAGCCAAACATATTTTTTAAAATTAGAAGATCGTTTAGGAAAAGAATTGATAAGCTTATTGAGGTAAACGGGGGTCACATTGAACATTTATTACAAAAGGTTTTTGATATTTTCGTGTTATTAAAATTGTTCTTTTATTTAGATTATAACAAAATGGTTCTTTTCAGAACCACAATTTGTTTTTATGTTGAATGCAACTATGTATTCGTTTCAATGAATTTCATTAAATAACATTATATTTTTTGTTAATACGGATTAAAGTTTCATTTGCGTAATAAATGCAATCTTATGACAAAAAACACCGACATAATTAATACACATTAAAATCAAAATAACTGTTCAGCTTTATGTTTAACATTAAATATCTCGAAAAATAATGACTTTATCGTTACGAAGAAAGAGTATATTATTTAAATAAAAGGTATTGGAGAATCTAAAAATTGTGCTAAAATGGCAATTCCGCCAGTGGCATAGAATTTGGGAGGGGTCAACCAATCACTTGCCCCTGTCGTACGCCTCTGGTAGTAACCACAAACGTTTATTTAATATAATTGATTTACAGTGTCTACACTTCCTGCCAAATATGATACGGATACGTCAAATAGTTTTAAAGTAATGGAGAAAAATCATTTTTAAATTTTTAAATATAACACCCTATATCTCAGCAAGGAGCCACATTTTATCTAAGTGATTTGGGTTAAATATTAACATTTTGAGCCCAGGATTCTACAGTAAAAATATTTCCAATTATTAATGAAACACCCTGTATAACACACCACAACTAAACTAAGGGAATAATATGTACAAGAATAAATATTGTAATGGATTGTATATAAGAAGATTAAGTTAATGTATTAATGCAAGACAAGGATCTGATATTATATTAAAGAAATTGATTAAAATATTTGATTATTAAATTTACAACGATGAATTTGGGTATAATAAAAGAATATCAGAATTATTAACGTGTATTTTGTAAAATAATGGAATAATTTGAATTTAGTTGAACAATGACAAATAAGAAACAGAAGTTTCTAAAATTATTTAAAAGTTACCTGAAATATAGTGGAAAGTTAATAGCAAATACTTATTTGAGAAATGGTATTCAATATAGCGAGTGTTACTAAATTTGATAATAAAATATATAGAGTGTTTAACTGTAAAAATATACAAAATGGATCACTAAGGAGATATTAATGTTTATATACACAACAGAAATTTTTGAGAGAAAAACATGTAATAATTTTGTAAAACTCTGAAATTTTGAAAATAACCCCTTTTCCTAATGTGATTTCTTGATCTATTTTGGCGTGAGAAAGCGTTACTTATAATAAAATTGGTGAGAATAAGTGAAAATTTTAAAACTTGAAGAATTTAATGAAGATATGAAGGAGGCATGTATGGTAGGAAGAATATAATTTAAAATACTACAAGCTATTAAAATAATTTCTGGAATTGGATGTTGAACTTAGTTTATTGTCGAATAATTACATCTTGTGAATTGGATAGCGTCAGCTGTATTTATTGGGACTAGGACACGACAGGATTTTTTAGAGTAAGGGTCTTGGGAATTGGAAGTGGTTTTTCGTCTGGTGGAGTTGAACTTGTTGCACTTTAGTTGGAGTGACGTTAGTTGAGGTGACGTCCTGTAGCTTCTGAAAGATCGGGATTCGTGTGATTTGGATTGTCAACATTTTGTTTGGAAGGAATAATGTCTTCACTGCTGAAGGATTTTGTCGAGGTTCGTGTTGCTGAGTTGTATGCTGATTGAGAGTTGGAAGGAGGCATTTCCGAAGCTGTTTTTCAGTTCTTGATAGTAGTTTGAGCTTGTACCGGGGTTACTCGGTAGTTGGTATACATTTGGATCTCCTAAGAGGCGGATTAAGTTCATTGGACGAACTGCAGTCAGAGGAATTTAGTGAGCAAGCTAAAATAAACAGTAAATGGGTGAAGTGAGGTAATTAATAAAAAGACTACTTACTATTGTATGAATGACAGGTATTGTAACAAGGAGGTATTTGCAATTAATATTTCATGTACATGGTTTGAAGTGACACTGATGTTCATTAGGGTTGTCACAAAAATTTGACATAGTTTTCATTAAACAAATGATATTTCAGAAGTAATAAACAGTTTTGATAATGCGTGAACGGACTTGTTTTGGGAGTAATCATGTTCCACTGAGCTAGCAAGATTTAATAACTAAATATTAACGATTCCTAAATAATGGGCATTAGAATTACTTGAATTTATCTTAATTGAGAAGTTAGTTAAAACTAAAATAGAATTAGTACAGTCAAATGTGACATATAAATAACATACATAAATAATCTTAACCGCTGAGTGTATGTGCATTTTTAAATTCGGCAGAGGTGCTTGGTTTAGTGGAGTTTGTCTAAGATAGAACACTATGCCCGCTCTGCAGATGTTCACCCATCCAAATACTGACCAAGCAGACTGGAGCTTCACTTTTGCAAGTGCCGTGAGATATGCAACACCACTCAGCCGTACTGCCGGCACTACATAACGGCTCCTGCAATCTTTGATAACGCAGCAAATTCTGAATCGCGAGTCCAGTCACATCTTAGGTGACGGTTAATCAAAGCACTCGAGGGTCGAAGTCATTAAATGTGTCACGGCGAATTCTGATGAGTGCGCGCATCCGGTCGGGGACGGCACGGAAGTAATTGATTTGGAACACCGGGAGTAAATAAGACCTGAGCAGCTATCGCTTAAAATAACTGCGATACGAAAACAACACTGACCTACGGCCGCAAATTATTTGCAAGTGTACAGATACACACCTATCCCAAATTTCTCCGAAGGTTTAAGTTGGAAAATTCCTTTAACATGATTTAATAAAACACATTTCATCAGATGGATGTAATATGTATGTTCCTTAACTTCAGTTTAGGAGTATACATGGAACTACCGGATGCATATCGCTTCACACGACATTACTTCGGTCTAAAAATACTAATTTATGGGTTCGAACAAGCAAGTTTAGCCTGGTATTGGAAGCTAGCTGAAGCACTTAATGAAATGGGAGTTCAGAAATCCAAAACAGATTCTTTTTTTCTTCCTATATTAGTCCAATAACGAGTATCCTGTATAGTTCCCCAAAATTGTTGTTCTAGAAACCACCTTTCGGCTTTGATTTTATTAGTTCACATTAGTGAGCACCTACTGTATGCAGCTTTGGTAAATAGCATACCTTTGTAGATATTATTTTACATCATTGATTTTTTAACAAAGCAATAGGGTTAAAGCAACACTTAACTCTCATTTTGTAGCTTACGTGTGGTTTTCCAGAGGTTTTCTTCCAGGAGCAATTTTCACGGCGGCTATTTTTGCGTTAACGATATGTTATATGTCCTGATAGTAAGCCTTTGTCAATATATTGTGATAGTGGGGGCCTCGTTACTGAATTCTGAGCACAGGCTGTCAAGTGTATTGATCTGATCTTATTAGCATGAATACTCAACAAATCCTGGATATGTCTATGTCTCATTGTCATTTGCAAATTTGAATGTATTGTTATGATATTGGTACAGCGCTTCAGATTAATAAGATTAAAAGAATACAGTATTAAAAATTACAAAGATAAATTTAGATGTGAAATGGATATCAAAATTATTAAGATGTATTTAGAAAAGAAAGAAAATAGAATTTATAATTTAATTAAATGAAGCTAATTGAGAAAGAGTAGGATTTTAACTTAATTTAATATCTGAAATGAAATTGAAAGTTAATGTCAAATACTTTTTCGAAATATACTATTTAACATAGTAGGTGTTAGCCACATAAAAAACCTTTAATAGTATGTTGGACTGTAAAAAATAATCTAGATCGCTAAGGAGATAGTTTATTGATTAAAAAAAATTGATAACGAAAATGATGTAATACAATTTGTAACGTTTGAAATTAAGAAATAAACCTCTTTATAAAATCTTTTAGAAACATATTTCGCAAAATAAGGGGGTTTAAAATTGAAAATGAATTGGCGTGGTGAAGAAGAATAAAAACTAAAATGTTAAAAGAAAAAGATTAGCAGATTAGAATGTGGTGAGAAAACCAATCTAATACAGTTATGATCTACAAAGGCAAATAAAAGTAAGGGAATGTGAATTGAGTTTGTTCTGGAAATATATTGCATCGACTGAATTGGATAAGAAGGAATGGTTTACAAAGAAAGAAGATTACATCGAGATCATTAGTAGAGTGAGCATATTTGTGGGGCTAGTCAAGTGACATCTTGTGGCTTGCATCTGGTAAAGGTTCGTGGTGCTGGGTTGTAGCAGGCTTCATACGTGTGTTTTGGTTGAGCATTAGAGTAAACACAACTAAAGCTGAGGTCGATTTGGATGCATACTGTGGTGGAGGTGTAGATGCTGATTTAAAAAGGCGAGCTGTTTTTCATGTGTTCCTGTGGCGAACTGGGTTCCTGTGTTGATTTGGATCCGGATTCTGGACATCTTGGCAGTTGGTTGCCAGTTCAGGCCTTCGCCGTGGCTTTGAGTGGAGCAGTTTTGTAGCGTGGTGAGTTGCAGAGCTGGATGTAGTGGGTTTGGTAGAGGAGAGCGTTAGGTCCAATAAAAGATAACAGAATACAGGTATTTTAAATAAGAACTGAAAGCAAATAAAGAGTGAAGTGAGTTAATTTTAATTAAAGAAGTACTTACCATTTGAGATTGTGGAATGACAAATGTAACGATGAAGTATTTGTAATTGATTTTTCAAAACTAGTTTGAAGTGGCAGTTGACAGATGTATTGAGTTGTCATATAAAACAGAACATCAGAATATAAGTAATCTAGATTATAAAGAATCCGACCTAATTTTCAGTCAAGTGTTTCTACTGAGACTAGCAGTAAATAATTGTGATTATCTATAATACAAAATAGGGCAAATAAGTTAATTAAAATCCAATTAAAAACAATTTATTGAGAATAAACTAAAGTAAAGGTTTAAGTCAATTATGACATAAGTTGGGCACACAAAGTGGAGCTAATCACAGTATATTAGAGAAACTAGACCGCAAATATAATAAATCTAGCTGTCAGCTATATTCACAGGAATTGAAATTCAGTGAAAATGTATTTTCCTTAAATACATTTCAATTGTAGGAGTTTGGCGTTTTATTATGTACCAGCGCTCTGTCCCCATTAACATGTAAACAACGGATACGTTTTTGTTTCTAGGAGTTGACTTTGTTTTACCACATATAATTTAGTAATGAAGCATGCAATAACGCTTTTCATCCTAACAACGTTTTCAATGAGTTTTTAAAAGCACAAAACATTGCTAATTATTGGTCTAAGAAACTTTAAATATGTGTGCAGAAAAGTAGATTGGAATAAAATGATCTTTGTGTCTGTTAAGAACATATGACAAATGAGAATCTTCGCTCTTAATTTCGGTGATAATTCTGACAAAGCCCCGTATAAACTTTAAACAAAGGAAGCTCCACCGGTTGTTTAATATCGAAAGCATCTCAGTTCCGGACGGCAAAGATATGGAACTGACGCACATAAAACCGCGGAATGAGATCCGGGAGAAAGTAAACGAAATCAACAGTGAAGACCTACAAGCGTTGCACGGGCTCAAGTTGAAGAACCTGGCGAGCCCGTGGCCACACGTAATATTGGGCCACATATCTCGCTGCAAAAACAAACCTACAAGCGTCAGTCGTGACCGGTTTGCTAACAGTTCGATGTTTGTATGTGATGCATCAAAAGAAAGCGAGTCTGCTTTGAATTGCGTAACGCAAAAACGGGCACATGGAGGACACCGCACAAAGGAAACGGTCGGCTTTTTTATAAAACACGAGAGGAACTGTCCGTTTCGACATGATCACTTTAATGCAATTATTGAGCAATTGGGTGCAAAAGGGCATTTTTAGAATTGACTCCTTTTGAGATAATGGCGCTTAAAGTTCTGGTTGGTTCTGCAGCTATTACCTACATAGCTGCAGGATTTTATAATCGCCAAGAGTACCATCCACCTTCAAAAAATTGAAACGTGGAATCAAAAATTAAATGTTTGAAAATATTAAATTCACTTGGCCACAAATATTTGCTCTCGGAGTTTCCTGAAAGTTGTGCATAAATACCAAAGATGCAATTTTTAGAGAAGAAATTTAATTAAATCAGGGAATTTCTATTGTTGTGTTGGTTGTACAGTAATATTATGAAACAAGGATTTGAAATAATAATAGGAAAAAGACTAAAAGGTAAATACAGAGTGTCTATAAAAGATTGTCTGGTGAAGAGGGCTTTGAAAGTACACGTAATGGAAAATTTTGCTGTACCATTGTTTTATAATTAATTTAAGATTAGCCAATATAACCTTTAAACACATTTTAGTTTTTCTCTAAGGATATAATTTTAACGTTTAGGGTAACCAACACATTGCTCAAACCATTGCAGTTGAAACTAATTCAATTAGAATTATTTAAATTATTACAATGGGAAGAAATTTGTGTACAATTTTTAGGTTAAATGTAGGAAATCTGCAAAACTGAGAAATAGGATGGCCGGTAATACAGATGCCGACGAAATACATACACATTCTACAATGCTTAAAGGACAGCTTCATTCATAGCCCTCTTGACCAGACAATGGTTTATAGACACTCATTATAAAATAAACGTCCATACCCTGTCTGAAGATAAAGGCGGAAAAGGAAGAGAAGAGAAAAATTATATCAAGAACTGCCGATGACCTATATTAATGTTGTCATAGGTGATTTTATCGCTAAATTGGGGTGAGCGGATATACAAACCGGCTATATGAGGCTACAGTAAACATACAGAAAGTAATGGCAATGGCAGGAAATTAATTGAGTTTACCCTAGAAGAAACTTAAGAGTTGTATCGACAGACTTTCAACATAGAGAAATACACAAAGGCACCTGAATGATGCCAGAATGAATGTCTATATTAATGTAATTTTCTAGCTTACGTTTGGTTTTCCTGAAGATCTTATTCCAGGGACGTTTTTTTTTGGGGCAGTTTTTCCCGAGGGATTTTCCGGAGCGTTTTTTAGTAAATTCAAAAAATTTACAGTTCACATAATAGTAGATTATGTTATTAGGAGTAAAAGTGATACTTTATGTGGCGAAGCTGAAGTTTATTTAGTCGAACGTCAGTGAGGCAAATAATTCAGCTAAGCCACATAAAGTCACTTTTACTCCGAATAACGTATACTATTTTATCCGCAAACGTATTCAGGTAAACTTCATTAATATAAATTTGAAAAAAAAAGGATGCATCGGCCTGGAATCGAACCCAGGCCACCCGCGTGACAGGCGAGCACTGTACTCCTGCGCCAACTTCTGTTGTTCAAATAACGCGCTACTGTAATGATATATGAACATACTGAATCACCCGAGCTAATAGCACACGGCCACAGCAGCTGTCACACCATAACCCACGGCGACAGATGCTCCGATCCGCTGCTTAAAGGTTTACTAGATTAAAACTTTTTCGTATTCTTTTTGAAAATAAAAACCGGCCTACGATCTAAGTCTAAAAATTAGCAACATTTTAAGCCATCATACAATTTAATTGGTCCAGTATCTTCGGAGGAGATAGCGAACAAACATAGAAAGAAAGAGAGCAACGATTTTGTGTGCTTAGGCAGATAAAGTACGCAAAAGTCGCTAATTTTTTGCTTAGGCAGATAAAGTGACACTTTTACCTTGTCAATAAAGACACATAAGTTGTTACTTTTGTGACGTTTACGGATAGACAAAATTTATTTATACAAACACAATAGTTATATATGTATTGTAATGGTTTACTGCCCATAGCAATTCTGATTGTTTAATTAACTAAATGAATAACGTCAACATGAGCACAGAATTAAATGTTTTATTTATTGCAAGATAATCAATACTTTACATTAACAAGTGAACTTGATGTGAGCAACAATAACTAATAATTCGAGGGATAAGAGTTAGCATGAAATAAAACAGGTTTTAGAAGAGTTACGTGTAGAGTTTCAGATATGATAAATGTTCGGAAGGGCCAATGCAATTTAATTTGTAACTGACGGATTTCAGCTTATTCATGTCAAACATAATGTGAATAAAATAATACAGAATGATTTGTTAAGTACAGAGAGTGTATGAGCGTTATGTATCAAAAGTATTGTCTCCGGCAAATTCCTCGAATGCAATTGCTCGAAATCAATAATTGCTCGAAAATCAAATTTCTCGAATGTAACTTTTTTCGAAATAAAAGTTTATCGAACCGCAATTTCTCGAAAATGTTTTGCTCGAATTTATGTGGTCTTAACATCTGGAAATTTATTTCGGCATTAAAGAAGGAGCAGAGTTTTAACGAACTACGGATAAAACAATATGTCAGCGGTCAACAACACACCATAAGTCGAAGAATATATCGTGATAGTGCACAGAGACTTTTAAGATTAGTGAATAATTATGAACATGACAGACATATATATGATTATGTCCGTAGAATAGCACATAACATATCATATTAAAAACGTAATATTTGGTTTGTATAATTTTTAACTTAATCACATACCTATACCTATTTGTTATTAATAAAGGTTATAATTTGTAATTTGTGTTTTTTTTTATATTTGATATTAACTGATTCGAGTTAAAGCTATTTCACAACTTTATTTTTTTCGAGCAACATGTAATCGAGAAATTGCTGTTCGAGAA
This sequence comes from Agriotes lineatus, assembly GCA_940337035.1. Lineage (NCBI taxonomy): Eukaryota > Metazoa > Arthropoda > Insecta > Coleoptera > Elateridae > Agriotes > Agriotes lineatus. Next base: position 35,318 of record CALNHX010005082.1, read on the forward strand.
ACTTGCAATTCGAGCAAAGTCACATTCGAGCAATTGACTTTCGAGCAACTGATTTCGAGCAATTTGTTTTCAAGCAATTGCATTCGAGCAATTTACCTAGAACCCAAAAGTATAAGCCAGCAAACGGCAAGTTAGCTGAAAGGTAAACGAAACCATGCTATCAAAATAATAATTGCAATGGAGCAATAAAAAGTGGAAGGCAACCGATCGAAAGACAATTAGTGAGATGCTAAAGGAGCTCCAAGTGTATCAGTGCATTATAAAGAAAAGTGATTTAAAAGCAAAGCAAAGTGTAGTGACATTTATTCAAAGAAAAAGACAATTTCAGTAGTTAAGCAAAGACATGACATCAAAACTGTAGTCCATAATGTCAAACATGTTATCAATCCTAATTTCTTTTATAAAAATTTACAATCTAGTTGCTAAGTGATATGACAGTCTTTTGTTAAATAATTACCAAAGGAGCTTGTGAAATTTGTGTTGGGGGTAGATTGAGATCCACGTTTTATTGCTTAAAATTATAAATAAAAAGTTATTTTAATACCAGTTGTGTGTAAAGTAATTCACCAGTGTGCAGGGCATCTGTGGGTATAGTTTTCCAGGTGTTAAAAAGTCCGAGAGTACCAGTTTAGCCATCAGCAAGATTCGTCCAAGTGCGAGTAACTTCGGGGGCTCATTGCCATAAGGAAGCAGCATCGCCCAGCAAGAATTTTGTGTAGAGCCGTTTTTCCTGAGTGCCTGTATACAGAGTTTCGGAGCAGGAAGCAACCACGAGAATTACCATCGACGAAGCGTCCACAGAAAACGTATTCCGTCTACGCAGTCCTTTTCAAGGTGATTTCACAGGGAAAACGTTGGAGTAGGTCCATTATTTTTGCATCTCATCAAGTTCGGACTGTCTACGAGGTGTAGCACCAGGTTATCCAAGGCCGTCCAGCTTCGAGAAATTTAGGTAGCGTCCTTTGAAAGTGCAAGATGACTCGGCATTTTTCAGTTTTGGCCGGATGCAGAACAAAAAACGATCGCGCGTAGGTTTCGACGTCACACTAGAAACAAACGACCTTAGCAGTTGATACGTCACAGAATTAATCATATTTACCTAATGCTTCCTTGCTATTTTGGTGTTTTAAAATTTAATTTTACGCTGTTTCTTGCGACCACAGATCATTTTGTTGTGGCAGTCAAATTTAGAGGTTATCTAAATGTCAGATGGAGATTGTGCATTTGCCCTAATACCCGAGTTAAATTGGCATACAACGAGTTGTTTGTCATACAAAATTTCCTATTAATTTTATGAACCGACACCCTGAGCTAAGTTTGTTTCATGTCCAGCGGAGCTATGTCCTAATTTATTGCAAATGGATAAAATAAAAAATCAGCAATAAATCATTTTATTTGTGGTAATTAAAGTTACATTCTTTTAATTTGCTTTGAGTTTGAGAGGCAGGTTCTCAGTTGAAACCAATACAATATATAGTGTAGTATTCCTTGCTAATAATTATAAAGTTTTTATTGTATTTAAAACCCCATATTATTTAAGCAAGGGACTATTACAGTATTAAGGGCAAAATCCATAGATTATAACACAAGCACTTCGCTTTGCGTCATGCTTTACATTTACCGAGTGCTATAATCTTGACTATTCAATTCACCTGTCATCTATCAAAAAGTGACCAATGAAAATCCAGAATTCTGACGTTTCTTGACCAATCAAAAAAATATCAATGGATATATCTTCCTAGAAGGTATTCAAGTGACTATTTTAAACAAATGTGATTTTTATTAGAAAAAGTCAATATTAGTGTTCTGTTACTATAGAAATTGCGTAGTTTGTTGCTAGATTTACTGAAAACTAATTTGAAAAAGTAGTTTGGTTCATTAAATAGTCCCTCGAATACCATTCTTAGTCAAAGTTAAGTAGATTATTTTTGCGGTGGTATCACTACTCATGTCCATTGCGCTTGGGATTAGGACTCATGCTATCGCACTCGTCCTAATCGTACCAAAGCGCAATGGACATTCGTGACACCACCACAAAAATAGTCGACATAACTTTGACTACTCATGGTATTATAAGTGATTATTTTCTTCATATCCATAATAATGCATAATCGCCATGGTTTCTGTCAGTTTAATAATGACAAATACTCAAACGTCAAAATTCAACCGCGGTTAAATATGTGTCAAAATTTAATCGCTTGTGCATAATTTTAACATGATTATTAAAGGTGCTTCACCACTTGAATTTTATCTATTTATTCAGGAAATAATCACTCCGAACATCCCGCGTGCATGCAATCTAGCCTGAATAAATTTTGACGATTTTCTGTCAGAATGTTTTGATCTGAAGAAATATATCTCGTATATTTTGCGCACCAAAATCCCTCGTGCTACGCACTCGGGATTCTTGTTGAGCGGCAAATTTACTTGACAAATTTCTTAGCAAAGCATTCTGACAGAAAAAGTCAAAACTTAATCGGCTATTTTAATGCACTTGGGATATTACTGTTGATTATACACATTTTACAGTGCCTTTAGAAATGATCGAACGTTTTTGAATGGTCATGGTTATACAACGTATGAATAATATGTTGGTGGCAATGTGAGTCTATGAAATATTTGAGGTTAGCAGGTTAGGTTTTGCGTCAGTCTGTGTCAAAACTGTCCCAAAGCTGTTCGATCATTTCTGAAGGCACTTTACACACAATGTTTTATTTCATTTTAGTTCTGGAAATGGAAAAAAAAGTATTTTTGACAAAAATATATTTTAGACCCAACAGAGACAGGGTGAATACCTTAAAAATTATATTCTATCTATTTTTTCTTTATCTCAAATTTGTTAAAAAAATACTTATAGCCTAATTTTATCCTTCGACGAAGATTTGTACATTTTTTATCCAATAGATACAGGGCACAAAACAGATACAGCGTTTACATTAAAAAAAAATCGTTTAATTTTATTTTATTTCAAATTTCTTAGAGAAAATAGTAATTTGTAATTGTTTACCAAGGCATTGAAGTTTAGTTTTTTATCACGAATGTGGACAAAGTTGCCGAGGTCCGTAGGCGCAAAGTAAATAAGCCACATGATAAAAATGGACTTCAGTGATGAGGGGTACATTCTGTCTTTCTTTTTTTAACTTGAGAAATCACGAAATGACAACACTTTAACCAACTTTTGTAGGTTATGTTGACATAGGTTGACATTTACCAGAGACTTCGGTAGGCGAGCGGAGATTGCCGCAGCAGCCGAGGTCACAGTGAAAATCATGGAGCGCTCGAGCCGGAGCGGTTGAGAATTCAACTCCCGGCACGGGCGGTCTAGATTTTCACTTAATTAAGGCTTAGGTTTAAGTGACGCCCGCGCGCCCTCAAGTAATGCTTGAGCGGTTTCGGGGGGCAACGATAGTCGTTAGGGTAAAAATTAAAATGAAAAAGAGAAAAAGAGGTTGACATTTACCTACCGCCCCGCCACCTACAAAAAGTTGTAAAACAATGGATTACTACACTGCCGATTTCTCGCATTTTAAAGACAATTTCGATGTTTTCCACTGCCAATTTAAAAAAAATCATATTTTGTAATTTTCACCTAATATAATAACATTTTGTTGTCGCTTTCAACGTCAAAATGATGCACACATTTGCACTAGTTGCGAGATTTCATATTGACACTAGTGTGAATATGAAAATTTAGACAACTTTGTAGATTTAAGTTAATTTATTTACTATAAAAATTAATATGACTCAAAATTACAGAAAATCTTGTGCGTAACACGTGTTTTTCACACACACCGTGTTGCCCAACTCGCTAGCGTTCGTAGGGCTAACTTCACTTCTTGTGTGAAAAACACTTACATTTGCAACTTGATAGATAAATAACTATTTTATATATAGCTTTAACTTTTATCACTGCTTTACACATTAAGGTTTTTCAACGTTTGAAGCAAAATTTAGGTTTCCATTTTTCTTGCTTTACGATGAGAGAGAAGGGTGATACGATAAACATCGTATGTAGTACACTTTACAGGGAATAACACCTTTTTTCTCCTTGATATTCAAATAAAAACAATTCAAAACTTCCAGCTGTGAGCGACGTCCCGGGTAAAGCCCTTTACACATTTTTCTTTAATGTTATCATTCAAGTTCAACTTCTGAGGGCCCCTTTCAAAGAGCAGACCCGTGTTCCTTGAACATACTCAACACTGGTGTAGCTACGGCTCTAAATAATAGCATTTTTGATTCATAAGCAAAAAATTATAAGTTACACTAAAATGAAAAAGGGTGCCAGTTTTGTAATAAAAACTTTCGCCGACCTCCACGGTATCAAAGTTAGCAAAGTTAACCGCATTTGATATAAGCAAAATAATTCGACATCTTTACTCAATAAAAAGGGTTTATTAGAGACCTCGATAACTCTAAATTCAGTTTATTAAGGTATATCACAATTTCGCTCCCGTTAATACCCCTAAAATAATAAATAGTTTCTTCAGGAAAGAAGACATTCATAAACACACTTGGACAAGACGGATATTCAGATTTATAATTGTCATTAACAAACTAGCTGCAAAGATCATAGGATACATAGGGCCAGACATTAGATTTAATCAGCTTGTAATATTTTCAACTACAGATAGCTATACAATAAAAAGGAATCAACTCACACCTGAGAAAGATTCAAGTCTTTAAAGTCTATTTACTGAATGATGACTATCGCAAAAAATCAGGTGTGGCCACCATCCGATTTCTTTTCGTAACTTGCAGACACAAATATCAGTTGACAGTGGCAATGACTTTAATAGCTAATTATTTATGTATCAAAAAGTGTATGTTTACGACACGCGGCATGAATTATCTACGGAGGCGAATCCGTGTTGAACAACATGTCAAGTGTTAAATGCAATATTTTTTCTACGATTGTAACACAAGTATAAACATTTACTTTGGTGAAACTTCATCTGTCATGTATTAGATATTCTAGGTTAAATTGACATATAAATTGCGACAAGACGTGTGATTTCTTCGCTTGCTAAAATTAAAAGTGGTCACTTTTGAAGCTAAAAACTGGGCAAGAAATTGTAATTTTTGACACGATTGTAGTAAAACACGGATAACGCAAAAATAAATGTTGTTATTTTTCTTTGCAGATATAAAAATATACGGTACCCCCCACCCAAGAAAAGCGCCCTTCCGTGCTTTCCAAGAATACTTCGATACTCAGCATCACTCCGTTTCGCTAATACAATGAAATGCTATGAACCAGTTATTTATTAAAAAAAAAAAATAAATAAATAAATAAAAATTTTTTTTTGCCGACGACCATAGCTCAAAAGTTGATGTTGCCTTCATTTTCGGAGGATCTATCGTATGAAAACGATCCAAGACTTCAGAAAGGTTCCTGGCGACCGGAATCGTGTACACATACGAACATACATCCCCCGCACAGCACGTTTAGGCACCCCCCAATACGGGGGATTGATCTAGTGGGCTGGGATCTCCACCAAAAGATCCGCACCGCCTAGACGGAGATTTGATATAGTGGGTTCATTAGTCGATTGGCTCGAATTTTAGAGATATTTGACTCAGAGTGGTTTTCGATATGAGGGAATTTCAATACTTCGTACACTTCGTGTCGAAGTAACTATATCTTAACACAATTTACTAACTTTTATAATTATTATTAAATTATTTGAAAAAACATAAGCAACGACATCTAACTTATAAATGAATTTTGCGATTATTCTAATAACCATATAAAAAAAAATCTTTTGATAGAAATTATAGACAATTACGTCATATGTATACCTATAACACGTCTACACCACCAATCCTTCCAGCCCGAGACGGATGAAGGGTTGTCAAAAAGTGAATTTCTTGGAATCCGATGAAAAGTCTACCTTTCAAACAAGTGATCTTTTGGCTGTGATATCATACAAAACACACCACAGCCGTAGGTCATTTACTAAAAGGCAGAAAACTATCTGCAGCGTTGAGCCGTTTCCGTTATTTGCCGTTAAACGCTCCAAAACGTAGTAACTGTAAAACCAACTGACAATAGTCTTCAATGTAAGTGAAATTGCGAGCTATACCTAAAACAGTCCCGTGAGTTAATACTAAAATGATCAAAACCAAATACGGGCGCCACCAACTTGATTTGTTCAACAGCTCGCGAATCTAAGTTGAAAAATTCGCCGGTCATATGATAATGGCAACTTGCAATAAAGGGGTTCTATAAAAAATACATTTACTAGACGTAGCTTCTTTAATAAGCTATAACCTGTTATAGATATGACATAAATGTGGCGCAACTACAATGATGTTTATTTGCAATGCCCACATGAAGATAAGTACTATTAGGTGGTAGTTCCGCGTACCACACTAAAATATTGAATTTACGGTAATTAAAAAAAGGTACGTACGTAAATCCAATACCAAGCCCGCGGCGAGTACACGTTGCGTTCACAGCATAATGTATGTAATTTATAATTCCAAAGGTAAGTTTAACGCAAAACTACACGAAGAGCAAGGTATGTAGGAAATACGCATATAAACCACTACTGTATTAAAATACACAAACGGTAAGACCGACATAAGCAAGAAGATTCCAATATCATCAATTCACATCAATTCAGAAAACTATTGGTTCCGATTAAATTTTAATTACGGTAAAAATATGTACTCGTAGTTTAGTGTAAGGTTGTCGCTTATCTGTTGCATCCAGCGTCCATCAAAACAGTTATGTTACTTCAACCTCGCCTAGCTGCTGGGCAGAACGGTACCAACGTAGACGAATCGTGCAGACTATGGAAGTGATGCCAAAGCCGCTAATTACATAAAGTGGAAATTCCAGCTACCCAACTTCATAATACGATTTAAATTTATACAAAAACAGAAGAAAAGTCTTCGATACAAAAATCTAGGAAATTCTAGAAAAACTAGAAAAGTTCCTATAACCAAAAGAACAAACGCCATTGCAGATGCAAAAACTTTTGAGTAAACTACTTACTTCAGCTGGAAAACGGCTTAGTGCTCTAATTTCCAGAGGAGGTGCTGATTTATCGTAAACAATCTAGAATGGAATTAAAATTTGTAAAGCCAAATTGCCAACATAGACGTTCATGGCATGAATTACTGAAAACTGCTGTTTGTCTCCATATAAATTCACCTACACGGTTCTATTTCAAATTCAATTTACTTAATTCAACCATAAGAATTGGGAAGAAATAATGAAAACACAGTAATCACCGAATCCCAAACCCTCATAATTGGTCAGACGCCAAATCTTTCACGAAATCGGTGAATTGTTTTTAGCTAGTTTCCGGTTTACTTGATAGTCAAACCAAAACGACCGTGCCAACACTCACGGCGACCAAATGCACAACTTCAAGAAGCAGTCTAGGCAATACGCCATAGCCCAACAGAAAACGTCTGAAAAGCTATTCGGTATGAGATATCATGAGCATATTTGCTCAAATAAGCCAAACAATGTAGTATCGGGAATTTACAGTTAAATAAATTCAAATAAGTGGTACAACAGACACCGCCTAGTGCGAGCTTTCAGCCGTCAACCTTCATAATGTCAAAATGCCCACTTCAAGCACGCCAAGCAAGTATTGAGCTTCCAGGACTAATCAGACGAATCAACCTCTTTTAGAGGACCATCTCAGAACCAGGAAACATCATACAACATGAGGAGGAAAAATGCAAGCGTCCTACTGAAACGTACGTCTGCAATTCAACGTAACCTATAACGTTTAAATGTGCATAGTCAATAAGTAGATTTTAACGGAAACTAAGGTTAGTTTAGATTGTTCTGGCTAATGTCAAAATGACCGTTTAAGCCGTATATGCTTTCGTTATTTTTATATTTACTCTTTTTATTCCTGGAGATAGCAATTTCACAATTTAAAACATGTTAAACGCAAACAAGAATACTTAACTTTTATTTACAGGCTGGCGACTCACCAAAAATTTCGTAAAGCCCCCTCGGTCTAAGGGTTGTGGATTAGGAACACGACACTGGGCAGTGGCGATCAGCGGGCCCTTTCATATGGCACGTGGTCACACACACTCGCTCGTAAACACAAAACCAGCCAAATTCCACATTCAGACATGCAAGCAAGAATAATCAAACATTACTACATTTAGCAGTACGTGGTTGCGATGATAGTAGTTACAGGGCGTTTCGTGGCTTTAGCGGTGTTCAGCGTTCAGTAGGAAAAAAATCAGGAGCATCGCCGATGATGTGTCTATATACCCAGCAATACGGATGCTTGCCGCATCTACTTCCTGTGCCTATTAGCCGAATGTTAGGTAGAGCAATGAGCTACAATTTATGTCAGTGTGGTCTGGATCTGTTGACGCCGTAGCAAAAGACCGAAATCACAGGGCATTTGTGGGAAATGAGCATTCCAGGTTATCCAGATGCGCTTTCTGGATCACTGATAATTGCTTATTTGGTCAAGGATCAGGGATTATCTCGCCGGATGATCGCTAGTCCAGGCACTAAAGCAGTACCGATTGAGCACCAACCCAACAATAAAGGAACGAGCAGCAACGCAAACAACAAAGCTCTCAACAGTTAGCAGTAATACCAACAATGAAATAAAGTTCAGCTAACTCGGCTAACCTCCATTGCAAAGCTACTCAAGCAATAATATCTATTACATACCTTATTATTTCACACACTTCTCATTAATTCACATAATTACCACAAGCAATGCTGCAAATCACATAAGATTTCACAACATTTACACATGTACGCTCTTGGCTAACTGATCGCCAGGCTTGGAATTATGCAAATGCTAATAAATGAGAGTCTGAAAGTATTTACAAATACAAAATAAAAGGATGCGAAAGTAAATACCACAACACGAGTATAAGAATAGGATGTGTGCAGACGTTTGCAATTAAAAACTGAGTAATTTATTTGGTTGATAATTTAAAGTCTACAGATTACCCTTTTTCTGTGACATAATAAATAACAAAATATAGCGTTGAAAACGTATGTTTTATATTAAAGTGAAATTCAAAAAGATGATATTTAGATCACAGCTGGTAGTTATCAGAAAGGGTTTGACATATACCCAACATTTAATGCAAGGGATTGTAAGGACAATTTTTGAATTTAGTTTTTTAGGTTTTGTATTTCAAATACTAGTACTTTTCCCGCTTCATCTAGGCCCAAATTGATAGTTTAGCTATATTTTAAAACTTAATTTCGTTCATTTCAAATACGAGCGTCTTTCAGCTTATTTCATCATATCTTGGGCAACGTTTGATTAAATTCCCATATCGTTGCTTGCCGTATAATTGATGCCTTATCTTAATTACCAGTTTGGAGGCCCATTGTCTAGAATTTTAAAGGTTAGATGTCAACATGCTTAGTTCCAGCTTACCATTCTGTTAAAATATTGTGCAATAATGACGCAACCCGAATGTTTCTGTGTGAATTAGAGAGAGTAAGATAAGTAGCGCACGCACGCGTTCCTTTTGGCTTCAACATTCAACAGCCAGACTTGGAAGAAGCAAGAAGTGTCATCGTTTTGTTTCACGACGGCTGATGTCTGGCAAGTTAAGCTGTGAGTGGGTGTTACCGGTCAAGTTTTAAGAGACGTTTGATGCAGTTATTAGCTGAGGAATTTTCGTATCGCAGATTTGCAAGCTTCGATTGACGCCGTTTGGGCGGATTATTAATGGGAACCTGTTTCTTGCCAATTGTTTTCAATGAAGTTACGTGTACCGTACCGCAACCTCGCTTGTTGACTAAGTTCTTCGTTTCTACCCTCCTTGGGGATTTAACATCGTTTAGACCTGCTAGACAGATAGCACCCTAGGCCGTTTCTAGCAGTCTTTAAGCATTTTGGAGTAGTCACTTGGGCACGGCGTGCAGCCTCGTTGGAAATCACAATTAGAGCAAGCTGGACCCCTACAAGGTACTGTGTCTTTTGTAGTAATTTTAAAGAGCACAGTGTGCAGTAAAGTGGTCATTTATATGATGAAGTGTTGCCATTTGTACGTAATGTAGTTTGTCATTCCAAATAAGATTTTGATTAGTAATTACCGCCATTAAGTCAGTTTTGATTAGTTGCCGTCAAGTTTTACTGTCTGTAATTAGGTTCATCGTTGTGTAATTAAATTTTTTACCGTTTTTGAGTCAGTTAGATCATTTGTTGTCAAGTTTACCGCCTGTATTTAAATTAAGCGTTGGGCAGTTAACAACACTAACCATTATCGAGTATTTCATTTAATATTCATTGTTCACATACATATTTCTACATTAATATAGTAAATTTTCAATCAGTTGTGCTTTTCTTTAGTAGATATATGACGTTTGCATGTGTATCTTGTGATAAGTTTCCTCTGTAAAAGGAGTTCAGACAGGTGTAGGAAAATACAAGTAAAGTCAAGTAAAGTAAGTCCAACGCAGCTGTACGTGGACCGTTGCTTAAGCACTGTTGACTCATCGCTTCCACTTTCTGGTTGAGCCCATCTGTGCTTTTCTTGATTTAGTAAAGTGGTGGCATGGCGTCTGGCAATTAATTAATTTTCCGATTTGTGTGTATTGACATCGATAATTCGTATATATACATCGCGTAGGGTATTTAATTTGATTACAGTCTCAAATCTCGAGCATGGTCACTTATTGCTAGTTGGTGTAGGCGACAAAAATTTTAAAAAGAGAAGGTTTGCCTGGCTTTTCTATAGAAATACAGACTTTCCGTTTTCATTCCTCCAAGTTCTAATCCTTCAGTAAAATTACCAAATCTACGAAAGTGGTCCTATTAGCAATTTACATTCTCTTAAGTGGTTCCTAACAGTGCAATAAATAAGAATATTTCATACATTGGTCCTTCGAGCCGGATTAAAATTTTGGGCAGTTGGATCTGAGTCAGAGCCAGAGAATTATATTGGTTCTCATTCTTCCGACAAATTGATAGAAGTGGGGCAGTGGATATCTTAATAGGCATTTAAATTCTTATACTAGACTTGTGACTGTGAATGTGGGAGATGGAAAAGCCGTTTCGGTGTGAAGTATTATACAATGTAATGTCCATAAAAACAATTTTTACGAAGAGATCGCCGGCTTTACTATAATGTAAACATTCACCAAATGCACATAATATCCCAAAATCTACACAGAGCTGCACAAAGGTGCAATAACAGCAGGAATAGCCATGGTCACAGAAGGCTTATGTTTAAAGTACCACCATCCAGTAGTGTTTTTAGTGAAAAGGCCTGAGTATTTTTGCAAGTTCAGAAATTAAAATTTGCTGGCGAAATGAGAGCTCCTTCAGATATTTAAATGACTAGTTGCAATTACATTTTATGGTATTCTGAATCGTAAACACCTGTTTACCAATCTCTGTCTCTAGGGGTAAAGAGATACAGCAAAGCCATTTGAATTTAAGAACTTTTTATTACTATAAAACGTTGTATAATGCTCGACCGTTACCAGAACTTTACGTGCTCACACGGAAAGCAGGTTTGCTGTCGCTTGCTCGTTAGATACGTTGGTCGTACGTAAAGTTCTAAGTAAAGTCCTTGCAAGGTAAATTACTATTAATGATTCATTTAACTACATGAGGTATTGATAGTTGAAAGAAGTGGTGGGCTATACTTAAAAACTTAGTGTTTAACTAACAGCATTAGTTTGAAAATATGTCGAACAAATTAAACTTTACTGGTCAGTGGAGTCTAAATATGTATATTTTAATAAACTACATATTTAAGTATATGACTATTAAAGTTCTGTTGGTTAAGGACCGTACTGGACCAGGTGATAGAATATTTCACGCAATAGTCTCTGTTATTATCATAAGAACCAACAAAATGAATATTAACATAATATCTAATAATTGCAATGTCTATTTACACATGTCTTTAATATCTATTGTAATGAATTGCATATAAGAAGATTAAGTTAACTTATTAATACAAGACCAGGGTTTGATATTATAAAAAAATGATTAAATTATTTCATTATTAAGTTTACAAAGATAAATTTGGGTATAATAAAATGATATCAAAATCGTTATCATGCATTTGGTAAAATAATGGAATAATTTGAATTCAGTTGAACAATGAAAAATAAGAAACAGAAGGAAAATTATTCAAAAGTTACCTAAAATAGAGTGGCAGATTGATAGCAAATACTTATTTGATAAATGTTATTCAATATAGCGGGTGTTACTAAATGTGATAATAAAATATATAGTGTTGAACTGTAAAAAAATATACTAAAACGATATCACTAAGGAGATATTAATTTTTTGTACACAAATAAATTTTGATAGAAAAACATGTAATAATATTTTGCAAAAAGCTGAAATTTTGAAAATAAACCCTCTTCTAATATGATTTATAAATCTATTTTGGTATATGAAAGGGTTTAATTATAATTATAGCGCCTCGCTGACTCTTAAATCACGTATTAAACAACAAATAAAACACCACACTTACTGAACAATCATATAATAACGGATGAATCAAAACAATATAATAAATTTGGTAACTAATGAAATGCGTAAGTTTAAAATGCGTGCAAGTCTGTTAACACACGGTCGCTGACTGCCCCAGATTTTAGGGGTGCGGGTTTTCTGCGCAGATCCGGCTTAAAATGACCCCCTGCGTTATAGTCCCCCCCTCTGGATCAAACAGACGTCACGGCTTTGTGTCCAGGATTTTACTTCTTCAGCTTCCTGGGACGACCCCTTTTCCAAAGAGGCGCCACTGGTTCAGGAATGTCCTTCTTTTCCAGGTGGTACGGTTTTACATCTGATGCATGGTATTTTCCTAAGGAAACATCTTCATTCGCACGATGAGCAATCTCGTAGGTGGTCGGACTAACCACTTTAATTATGACATATGGCCCTTCGCGACGTGGTCCCAGTTTCGAAGTAGTTCCTTTGGCCGCATTGCTCAGTAGATGCGACTTGACCAGCACCAAATCTCCTGCTTCGAATGGCGGAGAATCTCTTCGTGTCTTGTCAGCTTGTCGCTTCCGTAGGTCTTGGGCATGCTCATTGGACTCACGTGCTTCAGATAGCGTGTCGGCCAATTTCAGCAAATACGGTGTTATTTGTGGCACGAAGGTTTCAGATTGAATGACCGCCCGAAGATCATGTCGAACATCATCTGGTGTTCTTAGCTCCCTGCCGAACGTTAAATACGCTGCCGTATACCCTGTTGACTGGCATTTGGAGGTGTTAATTGCAAACGAATTGCAGGCAGTTTCTCTGCCCAGTTTTGGTGATTGCTGCCCACAAGTATCGACAGCTGCACCTTCAGTTCTCGGTTTTTGCGTTCTACCGGATTAGATTCTGGGTGGTACACCGGAGTAAACGAATGTTTGATTTTCAGGCAATACGTTACCTGCTGCATAACATCGCTTATAAACTGACTTCCGTTGTCTGTGATAACCTTCCTTGGTGTTCCATGCCGCACGAATATTTCAGACGTTAAACATTTAGCGCATTCTTCTGCACTTGCTTGAACTAAGGGAAACAGTTCGATCCATTTAGAATTCAAATCCTCCGCGATTAGAAACCATCGAAAACCCTCTGTCGTTCTTGGAAGGGGGCCAAATAAATCAGCCGCGATGACCTCAAATCGCTGTGCCACTACGGGTGTTTGCAGGAGCCCTGTAGGTTTTAGATTGCTTGCTTTGTACTTCTGACACGAGTTACACTTTTTCAAATATTCTTCGATATAGCGTCGCATGCCAGTCCAGTAGTATCGTGATGCAATTCGGTGGAAGGTTCGGTCAACGCCATAATGGCCGGCAGTGGGCGAGTCGTGATACTCTTCAAGAATTCGATCTCTTTCTTGAGAAGGAACGACAAGCTGTGCCTCTTCAGTGTCCTGGTCTGGGTGATACCTATAAAGTACACCTTGATTCATTAAGTAGCCGCGGGAGGTCTACTTGGTATAGTCTACGTTATGATCTTGAGAAGATTCGAAACACTTAATGATTTTCTCCACTTCTGCATCTCGTAGTTGTCCCTCGCGAATATCGGTTACACTTCGTACTGGTAAATCGACCGTAACACTGCAAACCCCGCACGTTTGCTCCGTACTCGCGGTGCAAGGCGGACGAGAAAGAGTATCTGCCACGACGTTAGCGCGGCCAGGAGTATAAGATATTGTTAAATTAAATTTTTGTAATTGGAGGGCCCACCTGGCGAGGCGACCAGAAGGCGCTTTAAGCGACATTAACAATCGCAGTGGTTGGTGGTCGGAGTAACAGTGCACTTCTGATCCATCGATGTAGCCACGGAACTTTGTTACCCCCCATACAAGAACAAGGGCTTCCCTCTCGATTGTGCTGTAATTTCTTTCTGCTGTTGTCAGTAACCTGCTGGCATACTCGACTGGTCGTTCGTCGTCCCCTTCTCCTTGTAGCAACACCGCTCCAAGAGCATAATTACTGCTGTCCGTACGCAAGATGAAAGGAAGGTTCTCATCAGCTTGTCGAAGGATTGGTGCCGACGTTAAAAGCTGTTTTAACTTCTTAAATGACTCCTCTTGGACAGATTCCCACTCCCACTTTGCAGTGTTTTTGGTGAGATCACTAAGAGGTTTTGCTATGGTGGAGAATCCCTGAATAAAGCGTCTATACCAACTACATGTTTGTAAAAATATTTTACGTGCTTAACATTACGCGGTGTTGGCATATTTACAATACACGAAACTTTGTCGGTGTCCGTTTTTATACCATCAGTCGTCAAAATGTGACCAAGGTATTTCACTTCACTACGAGTAAACACACATTTTTGTCTCTTAGCTCTGAGCTTAAATTGTTCTAACCGACGAAATACTAGTTCTAAGTCTTGTAGATGGCGTTCGAGTGTGTCCGATATAACAATTATGTCATCAAGATAGGCTAATATAGTGAGTTCCCCTAGACCCGAACGAAATCGATCAATTAATCGTTGGAACGTCGCGAGGGCGTTTTTCAAACCGAACGGTAGTCGCGTAAAACGATATGTGCCAAAAGGTGTTATAAATGCTGTCTTATCACGATCGCATTCGCGCACTTTAACCTGATGATAACCCTGAAGTAAGTCGATCGTAGACATGTAACGACTTTGTTTTGCTTCATGCAGAAGGTCGTCGATCCGCGGTAGTGGGTACCTGTCGCTCACTGTGATGGCGTTTAGTTTGCGATAGTCTATGCATAGCCGAATCCCAGTGTCTTTCTTGGGAACTAAAACAACAGGTGCTGCCCACGGAGAGTCGCACTCCTCGATGATGCCGTCATTGAGTAGCCTGTCTAATTCTTGTTTCAGCAGCTCTCGTTTTGCAGGCGGTAATCTGTAAGGAGGCACGAAGATTGGCTGATGTGTGTCCGTGTTTATGCAATATTCCGCGAAAGGGGTTGCCTCCCCCCTTGATTAAAGACACTCTTGTACTTAAAGAGTAGCTGATTGAATCGAGTTCTCTCATCAGATGCCAGATTAACTCGTTTTCACGCAGTTGAAGTTCGATATTCGATTTAAGATCAACGATCGCACATGCTGTTTCGGAGGCACTTGAAACAGAATCGACGATCTCTTGTTTCGAGTTCTCTTCTTCGACCACAGCCTTGTGCGGGTTTGAACTCCCTTCCTCTAGTACAATAATGTCCTCCGCGAATTCGTACTGCCTTTCTGGATCATCTGCAAAGCTCCACGTGTACTGGCCGAGGTTGATAACGATCCCAGCGTTTTTCAGGAAGTCCATACCTAGCAGGGTACGATTATTTTCCAACTTAGGCAGAATTATAAGATCTGTTTGTATAGATCTACCTGCAATTTCCAATTGCACCTGAGCTATCAATACATCCTCTTCTCTGGCAATTCCATCGGCATATGCGATGGTAACTCGTGAAGGCGCGAAAGGGTAATCAATCGATTTTAAATAATCGTACGCCTTCCTGCAATGCTGGCTTGAGCACCTGAGTCTGCATAGGCGATTACTTCCCGATCGAGCAATTTAATTGGCAATAGCGGTTTAGTGCACGGATTCGTAATGACGCACGCTTCCATAATAGTTGTATAATTCAACATGGTAGCGAAATTAGCACTTGTTCTACGTTGTTGCTTTGGATTGCAGTTTGGGCAAATGGCACGCACTTTACCGATGGCTCCACACCCGTAGCATTTAACTGAAGACTGCGCAGGCGGAGTTATTATCTCTTGCTGATCGTGTCTTGTATGTTTGCGTTCGCGAATTTTGCAATCGCCAATCGAGTGTCCGAAATTGCAATAATCGCACCGCGGGCGCTCTTTCCTAGGTTTTGACTCAGTTGGTTGTGGAAACCGCGGAAATTCACTTTGCTGAACTTCCTGTAAGGCTTGTTCGGCTTCGCGCGCAAGTTTGAGCAGGTCATCGTAAGTATTAACGTTTGTTCGCAAAATCCGTTTCCGAATTCGGCGGTTCAACAGGCCAAATAACATATCAATTTGAATTGCCTCATTCGGTACATTTTCTAAGTGAGAAAACATAGCTCTCGCATTACTGACGAAAATATCCGTCGACGTTCTCTCGTCCTGTTCATTTGCAAATAATTCGCGGTAGATTTGATACGCGGGTTTTCGCGGCCCGAAAGAATTTCTCATTGCTGTTTCAGCATCTGCCCAATTTGTCACCGAAGATTTGATGCCTTGCCACCAAGTTCCAGCAGGACCTGCAGGCAGCATTGACAAGCCACGCACCGCGTTTTCATCCGACACGTTTAGACACTCGCGATATGTATTAACAGAGTCAAGAAACGCGGCAATGTCTTCACCCTTGTTCCCCGGAAACCGCGATGTGCATTTCGCGAAACTCCCTTTTGATGTGCTAGTTGAAAGTTCTGGCGTAGCAGGTTGCGATTACAGGATTTGCTGAAACTCTTGTTGAATTTGGCGCAATTGTTCATTGGTCTGAGCTTGTATTCCACTGGGCAATTGCTGTAGTTGATCTGTAGACATCTGAATTACCGAGGGGCTTGTGGAAGCCATTGCTATTGTTTCCAGATCAGGTGCTTGTTCAATTTTTGAATCCGCGCTCTGCTTTAATAGCCTCTGGCTTTGACGACGCTTTCGCGGCATTCACAAAAATGCGTGCGATGAATTTCTTATAGCCGAGAAACCACAAAACGATAGCAAGTGTCTTTGTTTCCGCGACGCGGCAGAGAACAGATCTTTGAGACGCGGTCCGACGCCGTTTTCGAAATGTCTTTTATTTAAAGACGCGACGCGACGCCGTTGTCGAATGTCTTTCCTTCTGTTTTCGCACACTAATTAAAGCGGCTGCAGAAATTTAAATACGCACCGCAGCAAAAGAATAAGGCTTACCTCGAAGTTGCAAATACTTGATTTTCTATCTGTACAAACCAACTGTGGTGCGAGGTTCCTTGCTTTCCGCTGTGTTTTGGGATGCAGGTCAACGATGGCCAGTAGTCATTAATCACCGTGGTTGAAACGAAAACCAAAAAAATGCCGACTTGAGGTACAATATCGTTAGCAGATGTTGAACATTGCGAAGCGACGCTTTGGTGATCGCTGATAACTTGTACAGAAAACTCCTAATTTTCTGTTTTTTCCACACTTTAACTCACGTATTCAGTTCACTGTTCAATGTTTTGAATATTTCCACATACACACAATACAGTTTATTGTTCTTACTGGATTTAAAAGCTGCTCGTACACCAATTAATTAAATTTTTCGACTCCACGTCTGGGCTGCCAGATTATAGCGCCTCGCTGACTCTTAAATCACGTATTAAACAACAAATCAAACACCACACTTTAGTCCAGTGAAATTAGACAAAATAAAAGCAAAACTTCGGAAAAATTCCCGTAAAGCTGGATTTTGGTATGAGCCTTGGTATTGTGGTTCTAAACAAAATGTCAAAAGTCCTCATCGATCCGAGTGCCGCTAAAAATTTTAAGGGGGGGCAAAGGTCCCCAAAAACGGTATTTCGTGAATATCTCGTTAACGGTCATTTTTACAGAAAAAATATTGATTATCAAATTTGTAGCTTATAAAATTTTCAACAATAAAGGTGTGATGACTTTTATTCGTAAAAGTAACCGTTTTGGAGATAATTCGATTTACAGAGTTGAAAGGTGCACTCTTTTCCACACCACCTTCGAGGTAGAGTACAAGATGCGTTTTTTTTTCATGTGGTGTCCCCAGTAGGCATATTCCACTTTTATTTTTCTTTGAAAAATGTTTATTTAAAAAAAATTATTATGAACTTGCTCATTAATCAATTTTGGATTCAAAACAGGAGTTATTAATATTCATCTTCAGACTCTATTTCAATCGGTATGCTTTCCTGTTCATCATCTTCTTCTTCTTCTTCTTCTTCTTCTTCTGCTGCTGTCTTCTCTATTTCTATAGATTGAGTCAGGAAACGTGATGGATCTACATCTTCAGTGGAGTCGCAAGTATCGACGTCATTTATATCGGGTGTTACATTTAAGCAAGACTGACGAGATAAAGTTTTTTTTTCGGATTTTGTTTACAACATTGTTTATAGTGTAGTCATAGTGACGCTCTCCAAAGCACCCTACCCAATCCTCTACCTTAAAATAATTCCAGGTTTCTTAAAATTTCTTAAATAATTTGTTATAAACGTTTGAAGAAAAAATACTATATGTTATTCGGAACAAAAGTATCTTTATGTGGCTCGGCTGTAATTATCTGCCGAGCTTGGGACAGACAAACAGTCCAGCCACGCCAAATAAAGTATAATTTTTGCTCCTAATAACATAATATAGTATTATGCTCCTACACGAATGGCAAGCAGATGTCCCTTGAAGTTTTATAACAACGGAGGGGAACTTTTCGGAGCACATTCCTTCTCTATCTAGACTACAGTGTACTATATATGTGTTTCTTTCTATTTTCATGGGCTCTGAAACAAGGAAATTCTGGAATATTTCAAGTCGCAACTCCAATGAGATATACATGCCATTGAGGAGTGCAACTATTCGTTACAACTCTGTAAATCGAATTATCTCCAAAACGGTTACTTTTACGAATAAAAGTCATGATACCTTTATTGTTAGAAATATCATAAGCTACAAATTTTATAACTAATATTTTTTCTGTAAAAGTCACCGTTAACGAGATATTCACGAAATACCGTTTTTGGTGACCTTTGACCCCCCTTAAAATTTTTAGCGGCACTCGGATCGATGAGGACTTTTGACATTTTGTTTAGAACCACAATATCAAGGCTCATACCAAAATCCAGCTTTCCGGGAATTTTTCCGAAGAGCAATGTCTAATTTTTCTGGACTACTTACTGAACAATCATATAATAATGGATGAAACAAAACAATATAATAAATTTGGTAACTAATGAAATGCGTAAGTTTAAAATGCGGGCAAGTCTGTTAACACACGGTCGCTGACTGCCCCAGATTTTAGGGGTGCAGGTTTCTGCGCAGATCCGGCTTAAAATGACCCCCTGCGTTACAATAGTTATTTATACAACGAGTAGCTAAAGTGCCACCTTTTTGCACGCGTATTTTTTAAACCTCACAAGTGCAAAATGAAGCTTTAGATACAAGTTGTATGCATAATTTTTCAACTACCACATATTTATGCTAAAAAAGATTCCATAACGTCGTCATTTAAAATTGAAAACTCTTTGAAAATGATATTAGGTATGATTTCATTGTTTTAAATAGAAAACCCACCACAATTAACAGTTTTGATAGAACTGTGCAACAAAGTGATAGATGCGTGCAATAAAAACATGCTTTTGACTTATGGAAAGTGTCAAATATTAGCCTCCTTTGGAAAGTGGTAGTCGAAAAATAGTACATTGTGTATCTAGGACGAAAAGCGTAACATTCTGGGATAACTGTGAATATTGTTGGGGGAGGCGAATGTCGAGCCCAACATCACAGGAGTCTGGGAATGTTGCTATTTGTCCAAGATACACATACTATTTTTCCGCCGATCGATACAATTTATCTGTTTACTGCGAATTAATCATCAGCACCAATAATTACATTCGAAAAATATTCCCTGCCTAGGACGGGAATATTATTCCTGTACAGTTTTATTGTAAACTAGCTAATCCGGTAAACGTTGTTCTGCCCAAAAATAATTTGTCTCTGAAACTCCGTTTCACCACTGTAGGGTTTTAATATTATAGCATGTTCATCGTCCTCTACTTAAAAATAAATGCCATTTTCGCAATCAACGTCCTAAAAAACCTCAATAACTACATCCATATCAATTTTTAGGCTCATTTATTATTATAATACGTGTTTGCTTATTTGTTTTTAGGAGTACTCCTACGAAGTTTCAAGTCGAAATGTCTATTTAATATTATTTTTCCATATAAAATTGGAACCCTTATTTTGCCCCTTTATGGGTTGAATTTCGAAATATCTTTCTTATTCCTTGTATACATCATAAAGGAAACCTCTGTGCAAAATTTCAGCTTTCTAGGTCCAAGGGTCAGGACTTCTATTCTTATACGCCGTGGGCCAAAAAAACCGGTACAATATTTAAATACTCGTATTTTCAATATAATTTTTTGTATAACTTTGTTTAACCACTCACAACTAAGAATTAGCATTGTCACTTTGTAGTAAAAGTGCTTCACTTCCATCTATAGACATAGAGCTTTTCGATGATATAATAGTCATTTGAAAATATTAATGACGTACGAGGCTATAAAAATCTGTACCGCTTTTTTCGGCCCCCTGTGTATGTAAGATTACCTAGCAAAGGCTGATGTAATGTAATATTTGATTTTGCTCAACAAAATTGTATCAATAGTGTGTCAATTCTAGTACGATTGGCGGAAAATGCATTTCCCTTAAAATAAGTGATTAAAGATCACGTTACTAGTGACATTTGGGGGATTGAGCAAATTTCATGTTCTGATGTTGCCTGCAGGAACCTATTTGACATTTCTGAGCATTGAGGTTCGAGGTTAGATTTGAATTGTTTCGAGTAAATAGTTTCCTATAATTTTTTAGAAGTACTACGGAACATCGTTGAGCCGTCCTGGTATATCAGAAATAACGACCTCCATCGGGAACTGGAGATGGAGCAAGTGACTTTTGGAATACAAACATTTGCAAGAAAACCTGAACAAAGACTTCACAATCACGAAAACGTTAAAGCCATCTAGCTGCTGGACAACAGAAACATAGAGCGAAAACTCAAGCAAAATATCCTTCGAGTTAGTTTAACTGGAAAAGGCACTGACTGTGGCTGCAGAAAACATATAAAGGCAATGAGACAAATTTCCAATCCAGAAACGTTTCAAATGGAACTCAGTTCACATTCATCCGCACATCACAAACCTATGCATATACCTGATAAGATAAGTACGAATGAACTATGGAACAATATCAAAGATCGTATCTAT
Organism: Agriotes lineatus; assembly: GCA_940337035.1. Taxonomy (NCBI): domain Eukaryota; kingdom Metazoa; phylum Arthropoda; class Insecta; order Coleoptera; family Elateridae; genus Agriotes; species Agriotes lineatus. The sequence goes on from CALNHX010005082.1 coordinate 56,688, forward strand.
GCTGGTATTAAAAGATCTTAGCCTGCACAAGTAGACAAACCAAATTAGCAATGAATGTCATATGAAACTCTTGCCATCATACAACAAAGAAAGACACTAAAACAGACCGGCTTGCAAGACAATTATGTTCAAAATCAGTATAGAGAGCTTAGCAGACTCATTCAGCATTGATGTCGACAAAAACGCCTACTACGCCAGTCTCTGTATGGCTATGCCCAAAGATGTAATTTCCGCGAAATTTTCCAAACTATCAAAAAGATTACTCGAAAATTTAAATCTTCAACATGGTCGATTCAAGATGAATATGGCAACTTAACATACGACTTTAACGATACCCTACAAGTGTGGCAGCAGTTCTGCGTTAGTCAGTATGATGATTCCCTTCGAACACCCATACCTATCAACCTTGAAGGGTTGGAAACCGAACCAACAATCTTACTCGAAGAGGCAGATTCTGCCATAAAGCGTATGGCTCAAAATAAAGCACCTGGCATTGACACCATACCAGCGGAGACCATCAAGGTTGTTGATGAGCAATGAAAGCGACATATACTTGCTATATACCAGAAAATATGGGAAACATTTGGCCAGATGACTGGCTGACCTCTGTTATTATTCCCTTATATAAAAACGGTTCCACTAGCGTCTGTGACAACTATCGCTTAATAGCTTTGCTTTCACACGCCAGCAAAGTTATGCTGTATATTATGAAAGCACATCTCAATTCCTTTCTCCCCTGGCAGCTACCTCAGCAGCAGACAGGTTTTGTGAAAGGGCGAGGTACTCCCGAACAGATTTTGAACATCAGACACCGAGAAAACAAATGAGTCCTATACCCCTTTATACATCTGCTTTGTAGATTACCCCAAGGCATTCGATAATGTAAACTGGAACAAATTATGGTCAATTTTAAGAAAAATGGGCACTCCACTGCACTTGGTAAAAATTCTCCGCCGACCATATTCAGAAAGCAAAGCAGTGGTAAAAATAAATAGTGTATTATTCAACAGTTGTCCAATTCAAAAAGGCGTTCGGCAAGGCTATGTGATTTCGCTTTCTTTATTTAATATATACGCCGAATACATTATGAGAATAGTTTTGAAAAACTGGGGTGATAAAGCTCCAATCGGTGGACGACGGATTTCCAACTTGCGGTTCGCCGATGATACAACACTGCTTGGTGAAAGTGCAGAGGAAATACAAAGTCTTTTGCAGAGATTAGAAGATGTGAGTAATGAATATGGATTGAGCATCAACTATAATAAAACAAAAATATTAATAGTGGAACGAGAACATAACCACTACCCAGAAATTCGCAGAATTGGCAAGTGCGAAGTAGTCTCGCATATGATCTACTTGGGCTCTCTTATTAACAACTCCGGTGACTGTGGAACATAAATTAGAAGCAGAATCCAATTGGGCAGAACAGCTATGACCAGACTATCCAGACTTTGGGCCGACAGAAACATCAGCCGTAGTGTTAAAATAAAACTAGTACAAACCATGGTGTTTCCAGCTTTCCTATACGCAGCGGAAACATTGACCGTGACGAGACTGATCGTCAAAGGATTGATGCCTTCAAGATGTATTGTTGGCCCAGAATGCTTCGTATTCCCCGGACAGAGCAAAAACAAACGCATCAGTGCTAGATGAAATAAAACCACCTCAAAGACTCTCCGGTATCGTCTATGCGAGAATACTCCAATTACTAAACCACATTGCTGGCCGTCAAGATAATATGGAGGAAATCATCGTCCAGAGAAAACCATGTGATAAACGGAGAAGATCACGAATCACTCGGCAGCGCTATGGAAATTGCCCAGCACAGGGAAACCTGGAAAATACTAGTGAAGGGTAGTATGCATACATTGAATGTATAAATGGTGCTGAATCACAACGCATCAGTAATGATGTCATGATTAAAAAGAAGAGTTTAAGTGCTGGTGTTAGTGTTATTGTTAAAATCAGAGGCTGTGCTAGTGTAGGTGCACAATAAAAGTGTCGCACTATTTATTAGAAACTCAGATACATCAATGGAAGAACTTCATCATTAGCCATCCCCGAACACTAACTCGATAGCTGCTATAAACTTTTTTTTTTCTATAAAACTTCTACTATGTGCCAATCACATTCTTCTTCTGCAGAAAGATTTGCGAAGCCATTAAGATTTACAAACAACCTAACAATTTCAATCGAGACAAAGGTGATTCCCTTCCATTCATGTAGAAAGCTTAATTTCTAAACCCGGCCCACGGCGACCTTCACTCAACCGCGACGACAAATATCTATATAGTTCACCGTCCTTCTTCCAATCATTAGAAGAGTTTTGCCCCTGGTATGGCTTACACGTTGAGTTATCTCTTCTTTTGCAAGAGAGTTTCGCCTCCGACGTGGTTCACACGTTGCGTTGCTTTGCTGTTTTCCTTGCCTCCTAATAAAGCCCCTTATAAAAGTGGACGAAACATCTGAATATTTAAATATCTTCTATATTCTTAAACAGAATAATTTGGAATGTCGATACCCTGCATATCAGCAACCAGCACCACCAGTCTACTAAAATTGTTTGAAAATGCAAATTTTTCGAAACTTACCCTATAGAATAATATAGAGTGAATTTAAATTCAGAATCTTTTTAGCCTCCCCCTCTAGATAAAAATCTTGCCCACCCTAGTTTTATACCTTTTTTAATTTTCACTGTTTTATCGCGCTCAACATTTTGATTATGGTTGTTACATAACAAATAATATACAGCCTCTACGAGGATCTGTGTATTTTTGTAATTTTTTTAATATCATAAACATGTTGCCCCATATCTAGATCTATACGGGCTATATATATAGCAGTTACTTCTTCTTCACCATAGTTTCAATAAATAGTTATACTGCAAATATTGCTTTTAGTGGTCCGAAACCTTTTTAAACCTAAAGATGATCTGGGTTAGAATTGTTAATGTGTAAGTAATTAGGCTTATTGTACGATGGTTTTCACATTTTGTTTGATGAAGACGTTATCAAGGTCGTTTAAAGACCACTTTCGTATACTTCGTTCATTAGCTGATATGTTGTACGTACTCAATTGGCAAATTCGGGCAATGGCCGAAATTTATACCCACAACGCGTTGTGGACTTTGCAATATGCTCAGATCGCATTGCGGGCCACTGAGCGAAGAGTACTATTCACAACGCGTGTAACAGTTGGTCGTGACAACAAATTGGAAATTAATAAAACAGTGGTAGAATGTAAATACTTTATTGTACAAGTATAAATCGGTCAGAGCAAAAAAATCTACAATAATAGTTATAATGAAATAACAAACGACTTCCGGAATTGGACCGTGTCATGATTGAGATCGTGAAACTCAACGTTTCGCACACTTTCGTAAGGGGCTTTATCAGGAGAAAAAAGCAAAAGAGCACGGTAACTCAACGTGTTAACCACGCCAGAGGCGAACCTCTTTGCAAGGGAAGCGATAGACGAGCACGGTAACTCAACGTGTGAACCACATCAGAGATGAAACTCGACTAGCGATCAGAAGGAGAAAGGCGAGAATTTATAGGCAAGCGCAGTCGCGATTCAGCAAATGCCGTCTCGGTAAACCGCTAAAGTGGCGATGGGCGGGGCTTAGGAATTAACACTTTCCACATAGAAGCAAGGGGAAAGCCTTCGTCCCGAATGAGATTGTTAGAGTGCTTATAAATCTCAATGGCTTCGCGAATGTTTCAGCTAAAGAAGAATGGGGATTTGCAGATGATCGAAGTTTCATCAAAGAGGATCTTATGACCAGTATCGCGCTGGTGTTCGGCGGTGGCTGATGATGAAACTAGACCCGACTTGAGACAGCGCTGGTGCTCAGAGATGCGAGTTTTTACTGAACGACCTGTTTCACCAATGTATACAGCATTACAAGAGCAAGGGACTCTATAAATACCTTTAGATGACATAGTGTTTACTTTATCTTTAGATGAAGAAAGAACCTGTGAGATTTTGCTCGGAGGTTTGAATACTGTGTTAATATTTTGTTTTCGAATAAACTTTCCTACGCGGTCGGTGACTTGGTGGATATATGGAAGAAAGACTATTGCTTCAGGAGGATCGAGTTTTGGAGGTTAGGGGTGGCCTTTTTTAGATGTACAGGTCTCTCGCCAACCCAGTGGCAAACTTGGTCATTCTGTATATTGCAAACCCACTCACACTGATTGCTATCTACATGCCGATTTCCACCATCATGCTACACAAAAACTTTCTCTTATCAATTCGCTTGTACACCGAGCTGTTTCCATATCCCAACTCGATAATATTCACGCTGAATTAAACCACATTCGGAAAGCTCTTAGGAATAACGGTTACCGTGCTAGGTATATACAGTATGCCATCAATCGTCACCTTCATCCACGGCCACCCAAACCTCCAAAACCCGATCCTCCTGCAGCAATAGTCTTTCTTCCATATATCCACCAAGTCACCGACCGCGTAAGAAAGTTTCTTCGAAAACAAAACATTAAAACAGTATGCAAACTTCCGAGCAAAATCTCACAGGATCTCCTTCATCTAAAGATAAATTAAACACTATGTCATCTAAAGGTATTTGCTCTTGTAATGCTCTATACATTGGTGAAACAGGTCGTTCAGTAAGAACTCTGAGCATCAGCGCTGTCTCAAGTTGGGTCTGGTGTCATCATCAGCCATCGCCGAACACTAACGCGATACATTATTCTTTAGCAGAAGGATTCGCGAAGCCATTGAGATTTATAAACACCCTAACAATCTCAATCTGGACGAAGGCTTTCCCCTTCATTCTATGTGAAAAGTGCTAATTCCTAAGCCCCGCCCATCGCCACTGAACCGCGACGGAATTTGCTGAATCGCGACTGCGCTTGCCTATAAATTCTAGCCTTTCTCCTTCTGATAGTTAGTCGAGTTTCGCCTCTGACGTGGTTCACACGTTGAGTTACCGTGTTCGTCTATCCCTTCACTTGCAAAGAGTTTCGCCTCTGGCGTGGTTAACACGTTGAGTTACCGTGCTCTTTTGCTTTTTGTTCCTGATGAAGCCCCTTACGAAAGTTAGCGAAACGTTGAGTTCTTCGATCTCAATCATGACACGATCCAATCCCGGAAGTCGTTTGTTACTTAATGACAATGGCCGTGAAAGCCTCAGAAATAATCTAAATAGTTATTATGGCTATGCCCAAATTGATTCAACAATATCTCACCTACAGCAGGTAGTAGAACCCAAAAAGTATTTTGCAGTACCAAATTTTCCAGAAAACAGTAGATAATCTGAAAGATAGCACACGGGCCTGCCAGTCAGAATAATCCGCGCACCATAAATCCCAAAATTTCAGTAATGTACTACAAGGCAGAGGTTGACATGCGCGTGCAACCCACCATACAAAATACTTTGCTATACGCGTTTTGAGCAAATTAACAAAATCCACAACACGATTTGACGACGGAAGTCAATCATATACGAAGTTTATCGCGTTATGTATAATGCAAGGGTGCCACAAAGCTAAGCTTCCTAACCTCTTTTATTATGTGTGCTTTGCCGAATTAAGTGCGTGTAAATATAAAAGATATTCAAGAAGATTTTGAAGCTGGTTTCTTCTTCTTCTTCTTCTTCTTTTTGTAAGGCCAAACGCCTGTTTATTCTGGGCTGCATTCCTCTGTGTGCGCCTTGAACTTTACTGGTCTTGTGATACTGACTGCCAGCTATCACGCCATCTCTTTGAGGGTCTTCCTGGTGGTCGTATTCCTCTTTGCTTTTCATTGCGTGCTATTTTGACGAGCCGATTGTCTGCCATCCTGTTTACGTGTTCGTTCCACGCGCGACTTCTTGCTCGTATCCATCGTGCCACGTCTCCTACTTTGCATTTTTCTCTTATGTCTCTGTGTCTAATCCATAGTGTATTGCCGGCCATTGGTCTTAAAGCGCTCTTTTCAGTTGTTCTCATCTGTCTTTTAGTTAGTTAGTTTTAGAAGCTGGTTTAAATAAACTTTATATAGAATATTAGCAAGAAAATTACTCTGCGAACTGCAGCAAATATGTCAGTAAATAGCTCAGGTCAAGGTTTTATCAGGTGCAAATGCAATTCTAAATGCCATGGCTCACTAACGTGCAGACATAAATAATACATAGTTATAATACCATATTATGTAATCATTTGTTCACCGACGGCGAAAATAAATAATGCATAGTTTCAACATTTTGTAATCATATATATTTTACTAACTAAACAACTTCAAACCAGCACAGTTCCATTCCCTATTGTGAATTTTATGAAGTTACAATACAAAATGCTATGAATTTCTTTAAATCGTGTACTGGATATTGTTACTTTTCCCACAACGCGTTGTGAGTAGTACGTTTCGCTCAATGGGCGACAGAATGTAATAGTTATTTACATTACAAGCTGCGAAAGCTTACTTTTAGGTGTGAGGTGTTTTTAAATGGCCGAGGCGAAGCGTAAGCGTAGCCGAGGCTGTTTAAAAACTACGAGCACCTGAAAGAGCTTACGCAGCGTGTAATGTATTAAACTTTTCATTCTCCCCTCGATATTTAATAAAATACAATGACTTTGTGATTATAATAAAATTAGTATAACAGGTGACTTGTCGTTAACGTTACTTAGGTAACAATACAAAAGCATTATTTTATGACATTTGTCAAATATCATTGAATACTCTGTCATAAATGAACATGAATTTCATTAAAGATGCTGCAAATATTGCGTGCAGAAGTTTGTTGCCGGACAAATCCAAAGGTCGGTACAATCAAGTTTCTATAAATAAAAACCAGTACTTATCGAAATTTAACCGCTTAAAGGCATTTATAAAAAGACGAAATGATGGGTATCAGCCTCGAAAGTCTCAAGTATTTACAAAAGATGAAATTTCAAAGTTTTTGTTAGAAGCTCCAGATGAAATATGTTTGTTGAAAAAAGTGGTAACTATTTTTGCGGTAGGTGGGGCATGTCGAACTGACGAGCTGTATAATCTAAAAGTGAAGGATGTGGAATATAAAAATTGTGTCATGTTGGTCCAGCTTCTCACTACAAAAAACAATGTGCAAAGAAGATTTGCAGTCACAGAAGATTGGGTAGCATTTGTTGATCGTTATATGCAACTCCGGCCAAACAAACTCAAGATGAACGCTTCTTTTATCGGTATGAGCATGGCAGATGTGTAAATCAGGTAGTTGGAAAATATACAATTTCAAAAATTCCTTGTGAAATAGTCAAATTTCTTAAGATCCCAAACCCAAATCAGTACACCGGCCACTCGTTTCGCAGAACGTCTTCTACATTATTAGCCAATGCCCCGGACGTGGATATTTTAGATATGAAAAGACATGGGGGGTGGAACTCGTCAGCGGTGGCGGAAGGATATATAGCAGACTCCATGAGGCATAAAATAGAAGTTGATAATAAAATAAAATCATGCCCGAAAAATCGATACAGATTCAGCAAAACGAAAATCAAGAAATAGAAACTCATGTCATGCAAATCGACAAAGAAGTAAATATTTCTAGTGCCGTTGCATTTGGCCAAGAGTTCAGTCAACATTTACCTTTAAATCTTTCTGGAACATACAATAATTGTAATTTTACATTTAATTATCCTTCAAAATAAATATTAATCAAGTTGACATTTTTGCCTTTTGTCGTCCAGGGCACGAAAGTTTTTCATACCTAGCAACCCATCACTTAGCATGTTTTACTTCCGCTTTCAATTGCCTTATCAAAATCGAAAGTGATATTTTCGTAGAGGGGAGAATGAAAATAAATTTATTCACGCCTTCTGAGCGTATTGCAAAGTTCACAACGCGTTGTGGGTATAAATTTCGGTCATTTCCTGATTTCGCCAATTGATTATAACAGATATAATTCTCTATAAGAGTATTTTCTTCCAGGCTCTTAATAAATTTACCAAAAATGCTATCTATTCCGGGAGATCTATTGATTTTTGGGTTTCAATCTGCTATGTCAAATACCGCTTCCATATTTGGATAGCCAGTTTTTGCGTTGTTATCATCTTCAAGTTCTTGGTCTAGTGATATTTTTTTTGTTTTCTTGGCGGCAAATAACCCTGAAATATATTCTCTCCATCTTTCTGCGATTTATTCATTGTCAACTAGTAGCTTTAATTCAATGTGTGCGAAATATTACTAATGGAGTGTTTCCGCATTTCTTTTTCAAGGACCAATTCTTTTAATGCCGTTGTTATCCATGGTTTTCTCATCTACATGTCGTTTTAATCAAGATGTTTTTTGCCGCTGAAATTAAACCTTGCTGCAGTGTGTGTTTCCATCTCCTTTTAACATTATTGTCATCGTTTTCTTATCTTAACACTTATTCTTCGACAGATTCTTTAAATATTTTCGGCGTCTCTATGTTTTTCAATTTTTCTAATTCCCATTTCTACATTCTCCTTCTGTTTAGTTTTTTAAACTGTAGTCTGTGGGTCGCGGAAAATTGATCGAAAAACAATTACTCGCAAACAAAATTTTCAAAAACAATTGTTCGAAAATACATTGTGTCTAAAAACAATTAATCGAAATTCAATTTATCGAAACATTTTATTTGGTTAACAGTAAATCTGAAATAAATTTTTAAAAAATAAGCAATTATTTAAATTAAGAAAGCTATGCTTCGTGAATCCATGTCCAGTTCTTCGTTACTGAAATTTAAATCGAATTGTTTACAAACGTGTAACCGGCGCACATTTAGGTTTTTGTACATTTTTTTGGTGCTTTTTCATCAGTAAGTTCTCGTTTAGTTTTAACTCCGTCATGTTCTGCTTCTTGTTTATTGCGTTTAAAAATGCCCACATTGATGGGTGTTCTGATTTAATCTGAGACAAGAAGCCTCGATGCCACCCTTCCACCATATTGTTGGTAATGGATTGGTTGTCGATGATGCTCTGGTAACAGTTCCACGTATCATGTGGGAATGTGGGTGCATTTCGTTGGCGTCGTTAAAATTTGCCCACCCAGGTATCTTTAAAATAGTTTACAAATTCTTGCATCTCGGAAGGAAATAAGTTATGTTCCATAAGTATTTCGAATGCTCTTACGATGGCAGCTACGGGAACAAAGGCCAAAGCTTCCAAAAGTTTTATTCTGTACTTGAAGTCTAAATCGCTATCGTATCGTTTCTTGAATCCTAATTTCCGTCCGTCCGGGACGCTGTTTCAGCAGCCAAACCGTAAGAGATAGAGAAAAAAGTTATTAAAGTTATATGTGTGGAATGGTCATGTCAGGTCAGGAACCGAATTTCAATCACGTGATTTTAAAAAATATTATTGTTTTTATTTAATACGCGTTCTATTTGAAAAACGGTCTTTTTTGTTTTATTAAATGAGACATTTGTCTCACTGGTTGCTAGTCTTATTATATTATGAAATGAATTAACTTTGAAACTGGATACTTCATTCTGCCGGACCTTGTACCATCAGTGGTTTGAATGGAAACTCTTGCTTTATCTTTAATTTCTCCTAAAATAGCCCTTACCTTAATTCTTTTCGGTTTTCTCGTGTTATTGTGAACGCCTTTCGTTTTAATTCCGTTTACTCCTTTCCTAACCATAATCCGCCCTTTACATACTTTTTGAAAATCTTCACTATTCCAGTATGATGCGTTCTCTGTCTCTGAGATATAAGTATACTTCATGACACAACATCTTCTTTCCTTTTTCGCTATTCACATACGACATCGCAGTAATAACAATTAATTATGTCAGATTACATAAATATACATGCAGGTGACATTTATTACTAACACAGGTGTCAAATCTTTCTAATAAGCCTTCTTTTCTCTAAGAGTTAATAAATTACGTCTTTGCTTTAGTAATATAAACAACAGTTGCATACGAATATATAGTGTAGTGTATTTTCAAAATTATTGTCTTTTGGTATATTGTATTTTCGAAGAATTGTTTTCGAACGACTTCTTTTCGATAAAAAATTTTTGAACAATTCTTTTCGATCAATTTTCCGCAACCCGTAGTCTATATTGCTTCACGGCCATTTTGTGATCGCTGTCGGTGTCTGGCCTACGATAAGTCCTGCTGTATTTACCTGATACTTAAATCGCTGCTTGACTAAGATATAGTCTATAAGCCGTTCACAATCTTTTTGGGTCAGGTGAGGCTATGACCATCTAGTAATTTTGTTGGTAGTACCTCTGTGGCAAGTAAACTTCCTAATGGAAATTGAAACTTTTTGTGTTAGGTTAGGTTGTTTTCAGTTTAAGGTTATATTTTCTGAATAGGTACATTGTTGTCGGATCTCTGTTTAAATTAAGGATGAAAAATTTAAATGATTTGAGAATGGACGACAGAAACGAAAATGAGAAGTAATGCATAACAAAAGCATTCAATTACAAACATTAATATTTATTGCAGTTTGTATAAGAATTGTGTACATGATATGAACATGCCACTTTATTTTACATACTTTACATGCTTGCTTGCTTGCTTGCTTGCTGGTGTGGAAGAATAAAGACATCACAAACTGATGCCAAATCAATTTAGTAGAGCAATTGAGCGATATTGGTCTTATAGAAATTAACACATGAAAAATGTAGATATCTTGTCAAATGGATGGCTTGCTGATTTTACTTCATGTTGATTTTCACATCTGCCACATAACATTTCAACACCAAAATAGTAATAAATAGGTAGGTAGTAAATTATTATACATTATTACGCTGAATTATTGTATTTATGTACTCTGTTATTGTTTTTACAAATATAGCAATCCAGTCTTGCAACTAATTATTTTCATAACCACTACTCAAAGCACAACCACCAAATTCACAACAGCATAAATTAATTCAAAAACAACAAAGTACTGAATCATCTGTGGTCAGCTATTCTGCTGAAATCGGTCATTAGCCCATTACTCAAACCATTAAAGCTGTACGCGATTGCACATTACCAATGAGTTCAAGTTATCGGTTTATTCTTCTTATACTTGCGTACTATTCTATTTTCATCTCTGTTGATCTTCTTTGAACCATCGGTTTAACATTACTTTATTACAAGTATTTAACAATAATGCATCATTTTAACGTACAGCAAATATATTCTCTAGTCTCGACATCAACTCATGTTCTTTTAAATCTGGTCTGACCTCTTTAAATTCGAAGTAACATCGTTTAATGGAAATTTTCTATTGTAACAAAATTATTTTGAGCAATTTGACTTTTCCTTTGACGGATATTAAGATAATATATCTGGCAATGCGGTGGCAAAAAAAATGTCGAACAGACACTGACAGAAAAATAAAGTTGTATCCGCTGCATTACCGAATCAGTTAGTCCAACATGAAAAGAAAAAATCATAGCCAACTCTGTCCCAAAAAGGACGTGAACGGCTTATATTTGAAATCTAGCTGGGTCGCCTGGCATTATCCCTGTATATCGCCTGCGCTTATGATGAGTGAATATTGTATATTAACAACTAGATTGCTGCTGGCAAACACCTCAATTAAACGTCCTCTTTCATTTCTCTTTCCTAGATCATATTTTCTACCTATTTGTCTATTTGCACCTTATCCTACAATAGCATTTCAGTCACCAATTACATTATAATAACGTAACCATCTACTCGTGTCTGTTCGATTAGGTGGTTTATATCTTCATCCATATCATCTTCGTGGTCTGTTGCTTGTACATTTGAACATAGTCTTTTATTCTTTTGCCTAAAAGTTTGCTTAGTACATCAACTACGATTTTTTCCCCATAAGTATATCCTGTATGTATTATTCTAAACTATCTCCTCGAAAAATCAAGTGGCTGTTACCATTGTAGTTGACTAATACGCATTGCATCTATTTCTGCCCCTCTACTTCGATTTCCAAGTTTTCCGTTCTACTACAATTAAATAAACATCTTACAGTCCATATTACCAAAATAGTATATTTACACATTGTGCAAATAGACTGTGTTATTAATTTGATAGCATGTTTCTTTTCTTTCATTAATAAAGTATTTGCGAGTTACCCGAACCCGGAGACTATTTTACCTTCAAAATTAAATTTAACTTAAAAAGATATTGATCATGTAACAGTATTAAATTGATTTAATGACACTCACTCATGAGCGAGTGCCGAATACTAAACAAGTCCGGGAAACGTGCACGCTTACCCTGGCAATCGTAAGAAACAGGCTGAAGGCCGCGGCTCAAATACGCTCAGGGAGAGGGCGTGGTCCTAAAACGAGACACCACAGGGCAAGCGTGTTGATATGTATAGGGTGTTACCAAATAAATGGGCTCCACAAGGTCCAACTCAAGGAGACCCACGCTTGACCAAACCTTGAAGGTCAAACGGGGCAAAACATACTCAAATACTAATTCTAAAAGCCACAGCGCAGCGACAAGCATGCCAACGTACCTGCAATGCTTATTCACCTCGTTCGGGCCTCACCTTACATCGATCTTGACACAGTGACTAAGTCACCCTGTAAACAAACATGCACAAGACAAGGGAAAATCATAAGTCGTTAACAGTTAATACATCTATAGGGATCACCTCAGATGGCCGAAAGCTTTACAGTTGTAGCGACGTGGTCGGCATGTACTACACTCTAACAAATACAAAGGGGTAAATGCAAAAAAAGGGAAAGAAACTCCATCTGGGGGGCGCTTTATCTATAAGCTACAACGCACCCCTAAGGCAAACAAGTCAAAATCAGTTCTATTTAAATGTCGGCTTACGACTAAACGAGTGTATTACACAAGCGTTAAATTTGTACGTGAATGTACCAGGCCTTAATAAGCGCCGGGCACGAATATATGAGTTTTAATTACAATGACATACTGACTTGCGGCAAAACAGTTTACAACACAAATGTTAGATTTGTACAAGGTAGAAGAGTGTACCAGGCCTTAATTGAGCGCCGGGCACGAATATATGAGTGTTAATTACAATGACATACTGACTTGCGGCAAAACAGTTTTAGAACACAAATGTTAGATTTCTACAAGAGTGTAACATACCTTAATTAAGCGCCGGGCACGAATATATGAGTATTAATTACAATAACATACTGACTTGCGGAAAAACAGTTTTAGAATACAAATTTTAGGTTTGTACAAAAGTGTACCAGGCCTTAATTGAGCGCCGGGCACAAATATATGAGTTTTAATCACAATGACATGCGGCTTGCGGCAGAACAGTCTTATAACACATATGTTACCTTGATGGATGGATTAGCCTCGAGACGTGACGTAGCTTGCTGCGTGAAGGGGTCGATTGTCGCTGCACTCTTGAGAACGTGGCGTGGGTGAAATGCAGTGACGTCCGGAATCGTCCCCTGCGCTAGGCGTGGGTGAAATGTGTCATGCCCCCTTGGCAAACACGAACATCAGCGTGGCTGTTAATTAGTTCACTCTGTGAATGAATCTCGCCTAACAAATGACGGACCAAATAGGCCTAACGAGCCTCCATAACTACTGAGTGGCTAAAACAAAACCCACGAGCGGACATCACCAGCAAAACACAAGTACTTTCACAGCTCGCCAAGCACCGTCTGCCACAAGAAGAAAACCAAACTCACGATCATAACCCCAACTGATGTCTCGCGCGTGCAGGTGTGACCAATAGGAAGCCAGGGTCTATGCACCATGACGTCGAGGCTGTTGCGGTGCGAGAGAAATCGACTGATGTTTCGTAAAGCTCGAAGGAAGGTATTTCCCTTGCTCCCATTGAATGTGCTTCTTAAAAATATTTAAACGAACGCTGTTACCAGCGATGGGACAACCAGCTGCAAAATGCGACTGCATAGAGGTTCGCGCGAACGCTAGACTAACAAATTCAACCAAAAGCCACGCGCGGGTCAGAATTTCTGTTTCATGCGAAAAACTGCCGTATTAACAGATAAAATATTGCCGAAACGGGCCCGATATACAGGCGGACTCGCGAATTTTGTATCAAAACTGCTCCAAATGGTTATGTAGCTATCGGAATTAAGGAAAAATAGAAAATTGCCTGACAATCATTAGTGTATGTTGGCTGTTTTGAAAGAGTTGGATAGAAAGCTGAAAATCTTCGCCGAAAAAGTCTCATAAAGCGTGATGAAACGGGAATATTAAAGAAAAAGAAATAACTTAACATTACGTCTACTTTCTCATAATCGTTATCCCATGGGCTTTCATCGGGTCATCAATATTTTTGCATATTTAACAAACCGGTTGCTCTTGTTGCGAACAAAGATCTTAGATGTTACAACAAACCTATTCGATGACATTTGTATATTGATAATTATAAACAAACTAGAACTCGTCTATATGCAATAAATCTTTTTTATATAATACAAAGTTGCATCCTCATAAGGATAAATTGTGTCAATAGAATAATGAAAGGAGTAATAATAATTGATAAATACTAGACAAGATTGCTAGGATCGTCAATATTAGTAAATTTTTACTGTCACGTTACCTTCGGTTAACGTTTATAGAACAAAAATTTGAAAATGCAGGTAGTTGCCTCTATTTTTATTATTACGGACGGATATGTTTTTGGAGCCCGTAGTCCATCGAAAAATGCTAGTTTTAAGTTTCTCTTTCGAATGATCTGATTTACATATTAGAAATAATACTTAAACATGTATGGTAGTCATTCATAGACTTAATAGGAAATATTTGCCACATAATGCGTTTCCTAGTTTTATTTTAACTTCAGTTTTAGGCAGAATCTGCCTATAAACATTTGCAGCATTTTAGTTTTATGTTACAATTAACAATTTAATAGATAGTGTATTAAAAACTGAAGGACTTGACCGCCTAACCAACCAATCCAATCGTTGGAACGATGTCATTTTCATAAAACTGATTTATTGTTACAGTTTTGGCGATTAAAATGACCTTTATAAACTAAACTAAATTACCATAGAAAATGTACATAGAAAATAATTAATTAGAGAACGCTTTATTGCAAAATACTTTGGTAATATAAAAGGCAAGACTTAGAACTAATTATTGGCACGCAGTCTTTGTTTACATTATAGTTGCTCATCATATAACTTCAAAGTTGTTTGTTATCCCTTCGTATGGAAAAATTCCTCCTAATACGTATTTGTAGTAGCCAAAATGGCGAATACGGTAAGTACCAGTGGTCACATCTTTACCAGAAACAGTCCATTCTACCGTTGCTTCGCTAGTAGCTGTAAAGAAAGACGTGCGCCTCCATTTAAACCTGAAAATACACCATCGCAATTGTGAAGATCTAACACATCTAATTTAATAAAGTTTTCTTACTTAGTTTCCCAGTTAGCATCGGTAGCGATTACAGTCCACTCGTCTGCAGCTGTCATCTTTTCTATTACTAGAAATGTTTTTCCATGCATAACATTATTTCTGGGATGTCCAGCAACCTTTATAAAATCGAAGTTAGTGCTTGCGCAGTTTATTCCATCACAAAAGTTAACTTACAAATTTCGCTATGACCTTTCCACCTAGTTTTACAGTAGATGGAGGTTGCCTAGTACAGTGTCCAAATTCGGTATTCCAACCAGCCCAATCGAATATTACTGGCGGAATCAGTGATATTAGGTTTCCAGATAAATCAGGAGGTTCTGGTCCAGCATCCACAGCTTTTCCCTGTAAATAAATATGATCTACAGTACATATACGTATGACGATGAAATGCTATATAAAAACAAACATTTAACAGGATTTTATTATGTAAGGTTCTACGATATAAAATTAAATAAAATATAAAGTAACTTTGCGAGATTTATTGCTTATTGTACAATTAACTATGAAAACTTCTATTTGATAATACAAAACACTTCGGAGAGTTCTATTTAATAGTATGAAATGCAGCATAGATTTTTTTCGAAACGACCGCTTTGTTTAATGTTTAATGTTATACTGGCAAAATGCCTATTTCAACAGCATGCATTACATTGGAATGTTACAAAGAAGCATCAGAGATATCAAACGCATTCCAAGTTTCCTTTACACGGAAAATACTGATACTTGTCCTCCTACAAGCATTTTTTGCAAATAGAATGCTTCTTTTAAATTAACAAAGTTTTCCATATATGAAATTTTTCATCTTCCGCATTTAATATTTTGCAGTAACATGATGGTAGAAAATACAAGAAAAATAATTTTTGCAAAACTAATGTTGCTTTAGTGTCTTATTTGTCCTATTTATAAAAATTATTTTTAAAGCGTAAAGTTAAAGGTGACTATTGGTGTTCGGGAAAAACTTACGAACGATTTTTATACAATCTAATAATTGTATTATTTACGATTCAAATTCAAATTCCGTCCATTACAATTTGTACATATCCACTCACTAACCCCAGTCAACGAGACTCAGACCATAATATGATTTTACAATAAATAAGATAAGCTATTTAAGAAAAAAACCAGCACCAGTTCATATCGAAAGATATGTAACCGACACTAGAGAAGTCCTTAGGCATATCGATAATCGAAGATATGTGACACATATATCAATCCATCCGATGACGTGAAAAACCCTAGCAAAAAAATAGCAAAATGTCTAAATAAGCTCGAAAATTAAGCAGTAGGTCGATGCAAAGTAAACAAACCAAGATAAATGCATACCTAAAATACTTACGTAATAAAAAATCATGAACATATTAAATATGTACGAGTAAACAACCACATCAATTCCGAAATACTCCCACTTAAAGCAGAATATTGCGATAATTTATGAGTGACATGAAGAACAATCTTTATGAATCCCAAAACAAAATATGGGGGATTCACAGACGCAGAAAACCAGAAACAAGACAGTAATTATATATTAATTGTATTATCGTATTATAATAAACATTACTCCATCAACTAATTAAGAATCTTCGGCACCCAGCTTCAAGTATTGCGTTTCTGCATTTTTTTTTCGCCCTGCAGTAATTAAATCAGCAATCCCCACAATCTTGTAGTTAAAACTATTATTTTTCACACCTTGTGCACACTTCTCTTTTGTTTAACCCTGTCGAGTTTTGTATCCCGACTGCCGTAAATTTAATTAGAGCAACAGGATTTTTAACCCAGGCTCTGCGTATAACAGGAAGTTATGGCAATTTGTTATTACTCTGACGCCTCATTCAACGTAACGTAGCTATTGAATCAAATTTTATTGACTATCAGCATTATCACATATTATTATATATAAATCAACCTCTACCCAATTGCATTCTCCAATATAAACTACTTTTCCCAACATTTTATGTTGTAAGACGTATTAAATATTGAAAAAAATGTCTCTTGGGGGCTTTACTGCGAAAAACAGGCATTACAATGCGTGTAGGTTAGCTGGAGCTGTAGTGATCGTTCGGCGATTATTAAATATTTAATGTTGATGGACAAATTTCTGCGGCATGGAATTTTCTTTAATAATGCGTCCTACAAGGTGTTGACCACGAATAAGTAATATAATGGATAACCAATATGCATGTATTGTGTTGAAATGTGTGAATTTCAACCATTTTATTTTCGATGGCCAATCAGCAGATACATAGGTTTACATTAAGTTTCATCGCGATAATCAGCAAAGCAGCTTACATGAGCTGAAAGCACATGTGGATTAATAGCCGGTCTAGTGCATACCAAATATCGCAACGATAAAACTTTTATAACAGTTCAGCAACATTTTATTCTATTTTTAACCGTTATTATAAAGGCAGCTTTTTAATGCACAATAATTCCCACTTACCGCTACATGTATACTTGTACAAATAATTTAACATTATACATATTTCTCACTACTTCTAACTTAACCTAAATGAAAAAAAGATATTATGTACTACAAATTTATCAACAATTCTATCATATCTTGCAATAGAAACAAGAAATATTTAATAGAAATATAAAGCAATATTATCTCAAAGGTGATAATTTCTTTGGAAACCAAATTTAACCGTATACATCTGAGGAGCATGCGTACAGAACTAAATAAGTCCCGCTAATGTAATTTTACAGAAACAACGAAAAACTTCTAGGTGATTTGTTTTGTTATTAAAATTTTTTGTTATTGTTTATAGTAAATCGACTTTATTTCTAGTTTTATATAATCTATGATGAATTACGCTAATTTCTACAGTTTTTCCAAAACAACGGAAAAACGTTTGGACTTACTGAGTTTTGAATGAAAAACCTGACTTTCTTAGTTTTTATTTAAATATTTTATGTATCTATTGAGTTTTTAGAAAACAAAATATTATTTGGTAGAACATATTTTATTAATATGTTATTAAGGTTACAAAATATATCAATAATTAATGTATATTAAACATGTACGCCAGCATCGTCTTCAGTACAGTCACAGTCCTTTGACTGATGTTCTTCTTATTCTTCAATGATGTTATCACTCTCTAGATACTGAACATAAAATTCTAACTCAGGATCTTCTTCCCACTTATCCCCAACTTGTGCTTTCAGAAGAGGTTTTACATTATCAAGCTTAATTTTTGCAAAGAGATGTACAAGCGGTAGTTCTTGGAGAGAAAAATCTGATAGGTTCTTTCGCGGTTTTATCATGTCCTGGACAATCTCAGTCATCGGATTCATTTCGTAATGGCATATTGCTCGAAATGTAACGGTTGTCTTATTATTTTTGTAATGTTTGGTCAACAGAATTCCTTTCATGGCACTGATACCTTTGATCTTTTTATAAATTGCTTGTAACTTTTTAACATCACCTTTTTCCAACTCCTTAACCTGCCCTTGGTCTCTATATAAATGGCAATATTCTTCTTAGGTGGTTATAACGTCTTGCTGCCTCAGTTTTTTCTCCAGTAATAAAGCTATGGACTTATTCAGTTTTGAAAATTTAATGGACATATTAAGTTTTGAGTGGACAGGGATACTATGCGCCTCATTCAAAACGGCGACTTATGTAGTTTTGCTCGAAATAATATGCCAAACGATGCAGCTTAGCCTTGTGAACCCAAATCCACGCTTAACTCGTTTTGTCCATAAAGTGGACTTATTGAGTTTTGTACGCATGCTCCTCATCTATTCGGCATCATATGGGACAGTTTATTTTTGATTTTTCAAAAAATCTTGACGAGAATAATTTGTGTTTATCTAAAAACCTATTTAGCCCTTATTATATCATATGTACCGAGTGAATTTGATTTTTTTAGAAAATGGCGTTATTCGAAATTGTCAAAATTCAAAAACTGCTATTTTCCGGAAATAAAGTAAGATTTCAATTACCTATATTTGTTTAAAATGTGTTACTTTTAGCTAACTGAACAATCTCAAGGCCAGAACACACTAATTTATATTTAACCTTAGGAATTTTTTTTTAAATCTTTTTTTATATTTTTCAAAATTTCACATACAAAAGCTTAATTGTAAAGTTAAATTTTTTATGTGAAGACTAAGATTTATAATTGGAAAAAATAAAATAAAATGTTAATTATTCCAGCTTTTTTATTATTTACCGACAAATAATATGTGCCCATAATTTTTGAGTTTTTGAAGCAAGGCGCTTGTTAAGAGAAATATTATTGAATAATAATGAATATCGATTTAAATGGCTATTTTAAACTCTAATCTATCAATGCTAACGAATTACTGTTACAAAAATCCTGTTAATGTTCTTTTACAGTTATCTAAATGTGAAGATTTTTTAGAACATGTAAACTGAATAAAGAAAAATCTCCTCATTTAGGCAACTGTAAAAGAACATTTACAGGATATTTGTATTTGTAATTTATTAGCAGGGCTAGATTAGAGTTTCTAGAAACCATTTACTCGTACGTAGATATTAGTTATCGCTGAAAAATTGTTCTTCCAAGAAGCGCCTTGCATCAAAAACGAAAAAATGATGCAAGCATATAATTCTTCCGTATATAATAAAAAATCTGAGGGAGTAATTAACATTTTATTATATTTTTTTCCAATTATAAACCTCTAAAGCCTTCACCTAAAAGAATTTGAATTTTAAAATTACGTCTTTGTATATTAAATGGTTAAAAATATTTAAAAAATCGAAAAAATTTATTTTCATAAAACTTTCTGGCCTTGAGATTGTTCAGTGCACTAAAACTAACACACTATAAAATTCTCATCGAAATCTTATTTAATTTCCGAAAAATAACACTTTCGAAATTTTGACAATTTCGAAAAACGCCAGTTTCTAAATAAATCAAAATCACTCGGTATATGTGCTAGGGCTAAATAGGTTTTCTAGGCAAGCAGAAATTATTGTCGTATAAAACTTTTTGAAAAATCCAAAATTAAAAACTTTCCCATATCATGCCGACTTTTTGGCGGTCATTGTGTATATATAAATGTAAAATTATCCCAAAAAGTCATAATCATCTGGACCATTTTCGAACATATTTTTATTTGCAGTGCACAATACATAGGTAGCGAATTCCAACACTTATGAATACGATTGCACAGAAATTGTTTTTTAAGACAATTTATTGGATCGTTCAAGTGTTAATTTGTGTGGGTGTTCACGTAAATACACATTTTGAGTGACATAAAAAAATTTACAGGAAACGAATAATACCCCGATGTCACTTTATACGTTTCCAGAAGATCACCACGTTGCCGTCTTTTTTGGACGGATATGAGGCCAAGTTTAGTTGTCTTTCCTCGTATAACAAGTTTTTAAGCACCTGTGGTATTTTTGTTACTCGCCTCTGCACTCTCTCAATCAATGTCTTTAGCGAAATATGGTGACCAAATAAGTGATGCACACTCTAAAATTGGTCGAATGTAGATTTTATAAATATTTTGCATTAATTCGGGGCATAAATCCACTCTGACACTTTTCTATAACATTGTTTGCAATAAGGAATTCAAATAACCCTAAGGCTATTATCTTTATCATACATTTCCCCAAAATAGACGTTAAGCTGACAGGACGTTAATTTTTAGTAAAAGTATCTCCTCTTTTATATATTCAAATTACCGTAGATTTTTTTCAAACTGGAGCAACCATTGTATAAGCAAGCGATGGGCTCATTCGACAGGTTAACGAACTACTCAATGTTGAAGCACACGATTTCAAGAAATGAGGAGATGGTTCATCATGACCAAGACTAGTTTCAGTTTCAGGCACATAAGCGCCCTGAAGCTGTTTAGAAAATATGTCTGCTACAATTCGGGGATTAGTCTGTAAAGTATCATCATATTTTAGACTTCAAGACTTTTTCATGTATTTGCAGAACAATTTTGGCCCAGAATCAATAATACTTTCTTTTATTTACCTTTAGCTGTTCTTAACTGCGCTCTTAGAATGTTGTTAGCATCAAATCGATTCGTCTGCTAATTATCTCAAACAAGACAAACTTTATGACTACGTGGATCCAGTTGCCGACAGGCTAGGTCAGCAAGACGGCCTAACAAATTATTATTAAAACCAAAAGGACGCCATAAACTCAAGTAGCACATAATTTTCTGAAAGAAAAGGCAGCAGTAACAAATGGTAATACCAAAATGCTAATATCACAGTATATAATCACAAAGTAAAATGGCATTTAGTACAAATTTCAGGTAATAATTAGTACAAATATCAGGCAATTATTGACCAATTTAAGGTGCACCTCAACAAACACGGTTTACGAGGACAATATCTTACAAAAGAGGTTAAACAGCGATACAAATATACACTACAACAAATTAGAAACAAATGTAGTGGCGATCAAAATCGTCTCCGTGGTTGGAAAATCATCATTCAGGTACGCAGCTCGTGAAGCGATCTGTACATAGCGGTCGGAATCCGAAATTCTGATAGCAATCGGGTAAAGCCTTCGCACCGATTCACTATTCGGAGCATTCAATATATTAACTTAGAAGAGAACACAAAACCTGCTTCTAGTTTAGATGTTGAGCTAATTCCGCCAGTTTATGGCAGGGCAGGGCTAATGTGATGGTCCACTAGTAAATATCAGCTTTCCTTATGCTAAAAGAGCCATTAGAGGCTATACAGAATTATGAGGAATAATACTTTAAAGCCTAAACAATAGTGAACCACGTGGCATGGTGTTGTTACATACATCAATATATCTTAGTAAAGACGTACAATACTAAAAATCCCGTCTCAGTAACCGGAGCCATTATAAACGTATATTGGCACATAGCATATATGGTATAGCTAATAATTTTTTGTATCACATAGCTCAGAAGTTTTCACTTTTAATACCATGAGTAGTCAAAGTTATGTCGAATATTTTTGGTGTGGTATCACGAATGTCCATTGCGCTTAGGTTCGATTAGGACGAGTGCGCTAGCACGAGTCCTAATCCTAAGCGCAATGGACATGAGTAGTGGTACCACCGCAAAAATATTCTACTTAACTTTGACTAAGAATGGTATTCGAGGGACTATTCAATGAACCAAACTACTTTTAAAAATTAGTTTTCAATAAATCTAGCAACAAACTACTCAATTTCTATAGTAACAGAACACTAATATTGACTTTTTCTAATAAAAATAACATTTGTTTAAAATATTCACTATACCACTAGTGAAAATTGTCGATATACCGGGTGTAAGTCTATGTCAAATTCAATGTTCGCAGGTTAGGTTTTGCGACAGTTTGTGTCAAAACTGACGGAAAACCTAACCTGCGAACATTAAATTTGACATAGACTTACAGTGCCACCCACATAAACAGTGCCAACCTAAGAAAAAAAATTTCAATCATTTATAGTCACCCGGTAGTTCACGCTAATTGGTGCAAATAACAAAAATACTAAATTATGATTGGTTAATAGTTAACATGAAGGGGGTGAGTTGAATAGTCGCCGTTATTCTTTTCTGTGAACACTAAACATTTGCAACGCTGCGTCACATAGCTTTCCTTAATTTAATATTGTCTTAGTTCTGCCAAAGCTGCCCTTACGGACCATAAGAAATGAAAAAAAATCTTGGTACCTAAACGTTGGTAAAGTAGTTTATCCAACACCTCCTGGTTGTAAGGCTATTACTAAATCTATTTTAGACCTCGAAAGTGGCTCTTGCCCCACTAGTGAAGTAAAAACCACAACCTACTGTCAAGCTATGTCGAATTCGAGCTTTGCAGGTTAAGTTTTGCTTCACTCTGTGTCAAATAACAAACAAAACCTAACCCACTGACCACGAATTTGACGATACATTTCAGTACTGCCAAACGTATAACACGAATGACAGGCGACTCTATAAATTTATTTGATCTTTCGGTACTTTCCAATTTGTCACTATGACTTTTCACTGCTGTCAATACGACATTTTTATTTTTTTACATATTTATTGAGTTGTTGGATATGGCACGCATGTGTTATTACAAATAAGTCACTCGACAAAAAGACCCTCTCGGCCTGGCGGCTTCGAGTGCACAACATCTTTCTCGTGGTTATTTGTAATATAACACACTTACACCATAAAGAACTCTTACACTTGTATTCCAATAACAAATCAGGTAAGTTCGATAATAAGCACCTTAACTTGACAAATACACTATAGTAATCGTAGTAACATAGTAACAACATTTGAAAATAGTTATTAACGCCACTAGGCCGATATACGTATAGCAAATAATGGACGCGGTTTAAGTTTGTAAATCTCGGTAATAGCCGAGATTTATAATCAGTCCATTATTTCGAATAATACAAACTATAATCGTTTTATTTAAATTTACACTATACAAACCTATTCACTTAATATTTAACAATATTTATAATTTATCACATAGCAGCTAAAGGGTCATGGGGTTCAATGATTTGCAATTTGTTGCGGATGCCCCTCATCAGATCTGGGACGGTAAATAGGTTAAACTCTCGAATCTTTTGATCGATTCTTCGTCCCAGTTCTTCTTCATTTTGGGCTTCCCACCCACCGTCGTAAATTTTTCTACCGAGTAAAGCCCAAAACTGTTCCATAGGACGCGCATGAAAAAATTCGGGGTGGAGGGGGGGGGGTATCCTCTCGAGGTACACAGAGGATATTTTAATATGTTTAATCGGACTGTTTCTACTGTCTAGACAGTGGTAAAACTCCGATAAAACATATCATAATAGACCACTGCCAAAAAATGACATTCAGAGAACAAAGGAATATTTTGTTGCCTTAACCAATCTTGGGTTATTCTCGCATAATGACACGATGCCAGATCGGGCCAGAACATAATATTATCATTAACATTTTGCGTTTGCATAAAATTGACCAATTTGGGGAGGCATCTTCGAATATAAATATCTGCATTTACAGCTTCACCGCTAACTCGCCCAACATAAGGTCTCTGTATAAAAGCCTTCGTTTCCTTTTATTTCGGAGTTTGATAATGTAATAGCTATTTACTAGCAGTCCAGTGAGACAAATGTCTCATTTAATAAAACAAAAAAGACAGTTTTGCAAATGGAACGCGTATTCACCACACGTACGTATATGACGTCATTATTGGTAGCAATTGGTTCACCTACGTTTTCATTGTCAGTGCCGTCAACACTTTTTTGCTCTTCGGGTGTGTAATACTTGGAATGCCCTGACAAATGAAATAGTAAACGCCAGCTCGTTAAATGACTTTAAAAACCGATTAGATGTGTTTTTAGGTTCAAGCTAATTTAAATGGGGTACTAGTTTATTCTAGTTCATAAATTTATCATGTGTTCTTAGTTTATATTCTTTTCTTTATATCACTTACTGTATGGCTTTCTTATGTAATCATTATGTTCTGCACTTGTATATGCATTTGCGCGAGATAATCGGCTGTGCCGCCTCTCGCTTGAAATATAATAATAATAATAAAACTACCAGTCGCATTCGCCTTGATAAAATTTGCCTAGAATCTAACCTGAAAAGTTAGGATTATAATTAAGATAATAATTAGTGTTAGAGACTGAAATTCGGTTCCTGACCTGACATGACCATTCCAAACATATAACTTTAATAACTGTTTTCTCTATCTCTTACGGTTTGGTTGCTGAAACAGCGTCCCAGACAGACAAAACAGCGTCCCGGACAGACACGTCTATTAGATAAAGGATGCAACAAGTGCTAAAAGTTGATGTTTATGCACGAGACATGAAAATTAACATAACATGTCGAGTCCAATAACACTTTTAGCACGAGTTTACATACATTTTTTTTCTACGACCTTAAATTTCCTATTAATCCATAAATGTCGATTTAACAAAGGTTTGCATTTCTGACAGTTATAATTTATGTCATAATAAAGAGATGACCTTGACGCGCAGGTCAATGTTTGTGGAGCCAGTACTGTCAAAGTCAGTTATCAAAGGTTATTATAATAGTACACATCTGACTCTATTCATTACATAACGCTTTAATTATTTAAAAAACACTTTACCGCTAACGCAAGAAGTAACTAGAATAACTTTACAACCTCACCTCCAGTTCGAAATTGTAGTTTTATAACCTCAGTAGGCTTTTGAGCGCTAGCTTTTTTTCACTAAAAATGACGTTTTATAGTTTACCGTGTTTAAAGAGATCAGCTGTTTACTTTTAGCACATGTGTTATAAAGTAAACAGCTGTTGTTGAATTTAGAATTTCGAACTGGAAGCGAGGTTGTAAAGTTATTCTAGTTACTTCTATCGTTAGAAGTGTTTTCGTATTATTACAATCGTGCGGCCAGTTTTACCTCTACTTTCTTTTGATTTATAAAATTGTTTAGTGTTACAACGTGCACTTGCGAGGGAAGCTCTGAGTAAAACTTTTTACAGATTTTTGTATTTGTGCTCTATTTCATGCAGTTTTCTGATGTGGTTATGTAATCATTGCAACAAATATTAAATGTCATGAGTCCAGCGTTTGTTGGAATACAATACTATTTATTTAGACTGACTTGGGTGCAACATACTAGGATTCATTAACTAGGCGTATTTATTAAAACTTTTTATTTCCTAAATAAGATTTACTTTGAGAATAAATTATTTTTTCTTCAAACGGCAGTAAAATGTGTCATTATCCTGCTGAATTGATGATGCTAAACTGTCACTTTATTGTCATGCGGCAGATAATATTATCTGCCGCTGACGAGCTGCAGATAAAGTTATTATCTGCCGCTGACGAGATATAGTAATTTTCTTCGGATTTTGTTATAAACATTTGAAGAAAAAATGCTATATGTTATTCGGAGCAAAAGTATCTTTATGTGGCTCGGCTGTACTTATCTGCCTCGCAAGGTCGGCAGATAAACCGTCCAGCCACGCCACATAAAACATAACTTTTGCTCCTAATAACATAATATTATTTCGTAGATTTGCGTATTTTTAAACGCAAAATAACTTTATTCCGCTAATAAATAGCTACAGTAAATTATTTCCTTTTTTACCAAATAAGTTTTGTTGTAATTTGACAGCTAAGACTTAAAAGTATAGCGTCAGTCTTATTTTCCAGTCCATGCAAAGGTAAAAATATTAAAAAAATCCTAAATGTCAATGCCAATATAACCTAGAGTATCGCTGTCATATTATGACAAAGCAATTTGGTAGTGTAGCAATGATGTAAGTTTTTTTTATGAATTGTCTATCCTAAGTTGCTTGAGCGAAAATAATGTCTTTTTTAATAATTATTATTAACATTTCTAGGTAAGTCATGTTAAACATGTCATGACATTTATTATAGGAGTATTGTTTTTATAGGTATGGAAAAGAGAAAAAGAAGAAGAAAAAAAAAGAAAAAAAATCCGAGTTAAATAAACCTACGAAGGTAAAGGTGTCAACAGCAGAACAAATTAAAACTTTTTTCATGGAAGCTTCGTATGAACCTTTCCTGTTGGACAAGTAGTTTTATTGTTTGGAATATATGGAGCTTGCAGACGCGAAGAACTTGTCACATTGTTTATCGATAACTGCTAAATTCATAATAACCATCTTGCAAGAGAGAATAAACAAAACAAGAAGATTTACAATTACAGAAGATGATACGCCCTTCAAGTGCTGTGATTTATATAGAAAATATTCAGCGCTTAGACCTTCCGGTTTGCAGAGCCGCCGTTTTTTGTCGATTATAGAAAAGGCAAATGCACTAATCAATTAATAGAAAGTGCACAAAATAGAAGGGATTCCGAAGAAGATCACAGAATTTTTAAAATTGTAAGACCCCGAAAATTGTACATGGGATTGTGTTAGGAGGTCTAGTGATCCATGTTGGCAGATAACGGTGGCAACCTTCGTATATTAAAACAATAAATTCGGAGGCTGGAGATATGCGGTAGCTGAACAATATGTTGAAGAATCGGTTAGTAAGAAAATCTAAATTTCTAAACCACTTTTTTCTTCAGCGTTAGAAAATTCAAAAATGTGTGCAAATAACGAAGAAGAAAAATAACCTGATAAATTCGTCTTTTCGGAAGATTCAAACTATACTTTTAATTTTAATAAAGGTTCACACTAAAGACGACAAAATAGTTCTGATAACGTTATTAATTATTATGTTACTATTAATGGATGAAAATTGATTTAAAAAAACGTAGTCACTGATGGTTTTGTTGCTAAATGGTATTGTTGTTAATACATGTCGACCATAGTAGTTAAATTTTAACGGCCCTGGTTGTTATGGATGTCATAACAGTACTGATATAAAACAATAACATGTAAGTATCGCGAAAAGCTTTTAACAATGGCAAGAAAAACCTGTGTCACATGTAGCTATTTATCATCGTGGAAAGATTTCATAAAGCTAAAAGTACGCTGCTGGCGTCAATATAGAAATAGCTCTCATTTGATACAACTATGACTCCGACAGTTTCGCAGGAAGAGCTGTGTTTAATAAATAAAAATAAATAAAAACTGTTAATATCATTTTTATTAAATAAACTGCAATTGCCAGGCTTTGGCATTCGAAAAGTACAATAAGATGCGGCTATTGTCAATATTGCCATTGATGTATTTTAATCGCATAGTGTTGCATTGTAGTGATACAGACATCAAGTAAATATTTATGTCCTTAAATAAGGAAAATACTGTAAAAGCTTTGTACTTCCCACACAGTTTGAATAAAGAAATACTCACAGAATATATGCGTGTTTACATGCGTTTAGAGGTTGCGACACGACATCCGCGCTCTTCAAACAAGGACAATTACTTCCAAAGGTTGATCATCTCCGAGAATAATTACAAGAATGTAATCGGCAGACTCGTTATAGTTATTGCAAAAGGAAAAATGCCTACATTTCGAGAACGTTTTTAAAATTTTTATGCAACTATCATTCACTAATGTCAATCTAGCTGCAAAGGATGTACTTCTGCAATTCTGGCTAGAAAATTAGTCCAGCTATACAAATAAATTTAAATTGCCCTTAGCAGCTGCGAAGGAAAAAATAGGTAATCTATAAAATTACAACAATTCGAACTAATTGTCATACCAAAATATAAGTAATACCTTAGAATAATTTAAACGAAGGTAAAGGTTTCGACTTGTGTTTAAAGTAATTAAACAAGACGTGTATCTTTGAAAATTTCGCAATTTTCCTGAAATCACAGAAACATCAACTTGCATTTTTAAAATTCCATATTTATAAAGACACGTCAGATGACATCACGATCCGCTTGCTAGTAACAAAATAAGATGTGGCACTCACACGACCTTCTTTTTTGCGTAACTTGCATACACACACTTCAGTTGACAGTGACAATGCCTTTGAAAATGTGTAACGCCAAAATAAACATTATTCTTGGCTCTCGGCAAATACCAAATTGTATATCTTAATACAATTTAGAATTTTTATAATCATCTTTAATTTAAACTTAATAACGTAAGTAGTGAAACCTTAAAAAGTATAAAGGGTGTTTCAAAATTGCACAGAAGAAAATTTTATAAAGGCGTTCTTCTGCATCAAAAAATTAGAGAATACTCTAATAAACATATGTCTTAAAATCATTCACTTCAATGATATCCTTGATCAAAGAATTAAGGATAACAATTCGTTTTTAAAAAGTTTAAATTTAGTAGGTCGATGATTTGTTTTTATTATCTGTTTGTTCTACTTACAACTGTCAGTATTATTATGAGTAACGCAGAAGAAAGAATTTACTTTGAACAATTTCTATAAATTTTATTAAAAAACTCTGTAAAGAGGTTTACACGAAAATTCTCTCGCGCGAATTAGAACAATTTGAAAATTTAAACAAATAGACCGCTGGGGTTTAAACTCCGCCGCATATGCGTAGCGACTGTAACCGCTTCGACTTGTCGTACTGCACCATCCAGACTTATTGGAATGAGTGCGGCGCGCGCTTCTATTGAACAGAACGGTCTTATTGTTGAAACGTTTTGACTCTTTTGTGACATTTTTCTGTATCAGTTGAGTCCTATTTTCGGCAATTGTAAAGCCTGACCTATGTGAAAATCATTACTTCCATCAATTTCAAAGTTAATTAAAAAATTTAAAAAACTTAATCTCGGAAGGTGATTTTTTAACTGCCAAATAAAGCACACATTGTTTTACGACTCTCGATAGTTTTAAAATCACACAAAATAAAAAGAAAGTTACGCTTAAAACACAACAATAAACCTCACTTTACAAATAAATACAGATTTGAGAACTACTTTGCAGTAAAATCCTCCACTTTCAAACAAAATTTGCACCTTGTCATCGTAACAAGCAACTGAAATTTGTTATAACTGATTTGAAAGGTGAATAAAAGAAATTACACCTAACCTAGAAATATTTACATGTCTCTGGACATTAATTATTAACTAAACCGTTAACACACCTTCAAACTAACCTTACTTCTAGAATCTGGACGGATCAATCTATGTTGCGTGTTAATTTAACCTTTCTTTTATTGATAACTAATGCTTATTTACAATCTACGTCCATACAGACTATTAAGTAAATAAAAGTAATAAAAACACACAGTCTTCCTCATAAAATTGTAATAGTAAATTAGGTGGTACAAGTGGTGTGGCTACATGTTTCGGTTTAACAATTTTTAAACCATCTTCAGGCTAAGGACAGGAAGCAGTAAAAGTTACGCCATAGATGAATAAACAATTAAAATTAGTTAAAATCGACAGGACAAGACAACGCACGAGGCGACAGACACGTTAAAACGTTTTTAACGTGTCTGTCGCCTCGTGCGTTGTCTTGTCCTGTCGATTTTAACTAATTTTAATTGTTTATTCATCTATGGCGTAACTTTTACTGCTTCCTGTCCTTAGCCTGAAGATGGTTTAAAAATTGTTAAACCGAAACATGTAGCCACACCACTTGTACCACCTAATTTACTATTACAATTTTATGAGGAAGACTGTGTGTTTTTATTACTTTTACTTACCATTTAACCTCATTGTGAGTATGGACCAAATCCGAAATTTCTATTAAGTAAATGTGCTGCAAGTTATTATTTTGCAAGGGAAATATTCAGTAAAGTTTCTTCTTCTACGTTGTTATTTCATTGGGGTAGTAAGTCCTGGTGACATGTTATGTCTAGTCTTCTTGTGGTTAGGCCATTGGTGTAAAGTTGGTCTTTTAGGTCGTTTGCGTGGTTTGGTATCTGCTTGTTGTAGGAGTTAGTTATTTTCAATATTTCCTATGTGACAAAAGGAATCTTCATGTCATTATGCAGAGTCTGATTGCTCACGCACCATGAAGCGCTTGTAATCACCTTTACTGATCGATGACGGTTTCACACATCCCCAGAGTTGGAGACCTTAGGATTTTAGACAACTGGGTGACAATTCATAGACTACTCATTTCTTGCATATTTATAAATAATTGAATTTCCAGTGATGTTAGGGCTTGCATTTCATTTAAGGATCCCTCCGGCAGCCGCACACATAAAGTCAATTCTATCGGTTTTGATAAATTCAGAAATTCCCGAAATTGACAGATATCGCAGTGTTTACGCTTAAAATCATCGATGCATTGACCAAGGATCTATTCTGCTGTGAGCTATTATAGTCGTGGCTATTGTATTGCGGCACTGTTGATCCTTGTAACATAAAATGACATGTATCTATTCTTGCACACCCACACCATTGTAAGTTCGCACTGAACACTGTCACATACTTATCTTTGTGGTTTATTGTTGCAGAAATTTATTACACGTATTCTCTCTCAATCAGCTACTTTGCTGTCCACTGTTGGACGTAACTCTCTTCCAAATGTTTCCACTCGTTTAGGATTTGGAACTTTCTTATCTAATTTCCGCTGCCCTCTTCACATCATCTGACCAACATGTTCGAAGTCGATTCCTACCCCTTTCGTCTTGTCTTGGTCACCATTTTATTTAGAATCCTTTTTGTCCATCTTCCATTCGTCAGTCTCGCTATATGACCGACCCACCGACACTTGAGCTTCAACATATATGATACGACGTCAATCAACCCTATTCTGTTTCGAATCGTAGTGTTGGGTATTTGGTCTCTCCTAGGTATTTGGAGCATGGCGCTTTCCATTGCCCCCTGGACTAGTCTTAATTTGTTTGCACAACATTTAGCCAGTGTTATGATTTCCGCTCAGTACGTTATTACTGCCCATCCTGGGTCTATTCGATGTTGTATTTCTTCGGTTTTCCTACTCTGTTTTTGCGGCGCAGGTATTTGTAATGGTTTGTCCATTTTTTTCGCCATCGGTTATTACTAGATTTCTGTGTAATACGAGGTTAGTCATCAGTTTAGTATTATGTAGAGTTGTTTTCACATACCGAGAAAATGGACCTCAGACACGAAAAACTATGCCTTCAATATAGTAAAATATATTGGCCGATGGGAGGAAACTTCTTGCTGTCAATTTATAGCAAGCTACTACAGTTGTTTTGACACACTGAGAATATGGAGGGATTTCCAGAAATTCTCCGCAGGTAAACCTAACAGCGTATATTTCAAGGACCTTTACTGAAGCAGGATCCAATAATTGAACTTTTCAACTTTTTCATACAAACAATAGCTGTTAATCAGCAATTTGTCTTGTTGTAAGCATAACATTAGCAAGTACATTTTACATTTGATTTTAGTTATGAGGGTGTGGGAACTTTTTATAGGAATACATTAAATCGTTACCCTAGCATGTTGTGCATGTGTAAAATCAACTTTAATGTAGCATGTGTTGCCTACTCTCCATGATAATATTTCACAAAAAAATATGTAAGATCGATCAATACTATGCGTTCCTTAGATCTCATTTTCAGGTGTAAGCAATTCGTCATCGCCCGCTGACGTAATTTTAGTTATTATTTATAAACAATCATTAATGAAAACCATAGTTGCAAATGTCCTATTCAGCTTAGTTCAAATAACTCCAGGAATTGCGTTGTTCTTATTGGCAGCGATTTATATAATCTGGATATCTCTGTATAAACTTTTACATTCACCTCAAGCGTAACCAGCGTCTTTAGCCCTAATCGTCTTATAGCCCTCGGCGCTCAACACCTCGTACTGTAACATTAACGCTGCGTGCCAAAACCGCCTGTTTTACGCGCTTGATGTATGAATAACTATTTTAGCAAAAGTTATAGGCATATACGTAATATACATATAAGACTGTTAAAAAATATTTCCAGTATACATTTTTGTAAACATTTAATTTTGCGATTTCCTCTAAAACTATAGACCATACAAGGAAAATTTCCAGACAATAGTTGTAGATAGTTTGATAAAATATGATCTTGTTGTAAGGAATTATATTTGTATCAAACTATTATAACATTTCCCGAAAAAGGCAAAGAATATGAGTGAAATAGCACTTCCGGTTGGTGGATTTTATCCGAAAATCACTGGAATCTTCGAATTTATATTAGACACATAAATATAGGTTTTCAGACCGATGGACTAAGACGTCTGGACTTTATAGAGGACACATCTAGATTCACAGGCTCACAGACAGGAATTATTTCGAAAACAACTTTTTCTGAATCAGATGACACGAAAACGAATATTTCCACAAAAATTTGGATTACTAATTTGAATAGTTGCGATCTGACGTCGCCTTATTTTTACAACTTAGGAAGAAGAACTGACCCGTAGCTGCTAAAACTTAAAATTCCATTTTTACAATAAAGTTTGAGACCATAAAAACAGCTCTTTTCCTTCTCACAAATTTTCCAATCCCAATAAAAAAATTAAATCTGTAATTGTTAAACCTCCACATATAATATTTGAACATCTGTGAACCCGTTTATTCTGTAACTCAAGCATGGGTGATAGCTAAGACAAAAGACTGAGACAGCTAATATATTCTGTTATGCACGTGACTGTTTGAATATGTATAGTTGATAGGTACCGGGTGGGCATAAATGTCTCTAATCGCATTACCTTTGGACTGACCAACGCTTTAAAAAATGATGAATTCAACTACTTAACCTTTCACGTCATCACAACTGACACTCCTAGGTGTCAAAATGATTACAGATTCCTATAATTTATTCGTATTATTATAATTGAAATATATTTAGCCCAGTGCCCAAGTACATTTTACCTGACAAAAGGTCATGTAGTTTTGGATTTTGGATATGCTGTATGTACCTAGGCCCTTATTAAAAATCCAAGTTTTCTAATTTGGCGCGCCTGTGCGTGCCTCAGTACGACCACTTTTGTGTTACTTTCGGATATTCAAAACTTTAATGAAAAGATATAGGAAAGAAGAGAGATTATTAATGGATTCACAAAATCAGAAATCTAATACTGAACAAAAGACTGACCGAATTGATGCTTTAACAACTCATATCAAGGTGTCAATGTGTGGAATACAGGCTGTTTATAGATAATCGAAAGGGATTTCTATGTAACGTCCAATTTTACATAGAAAACACATACCTAAGAAGAAAGTGTTTCATTACTGTAGAGGACAGGAATGAAACTGTTCACTGTGGTATGTATACTATTTTATTCACAACTACTTTATTCTAAACAATAATTGAAAAATGTGATTTGACAGTCCTTCAAAACTGACGTTTATTTACTTTTCTACGGCCACTACTGTACTGTAAGTGATTGCAATCGTACAACTTACAAGTTGTGTAAGCGTGTCCTTACGCACAGCGTTTGTAAAGTGGGTCGATCGCACGATTAGGGATTTACTGACTTATTATGTTGGTAGCAACAATGCTTTTTCGCTTTGGCTACTATAGTTACGTATATTTTACAGTTGTTGTTTGTACAAAGCAGTGTATGGCTGTGACTGCAGCCGCCTAACTTTTAAGATAGTTTGACAGTAATGATTTGACAGTTAATAAAACATTTCTTCTTTATTTAATGAAATAGTTGTGGTCGTAGAAAAAATTTCTTTGATGGTCACAACGGTCGGCACTCCTTCGCGTGAAATGGAGAAAGAAGCAGGCACCTTGTATCTGTTTCTAGTAAATGAGATGTAGAATTTTTTTTTTGGTATTGATTTTTTATTTATTAACTGCACAATATTCGCAAAGTTGATCAATATCTGCTTGCATCAACTTGACTTCAAGAGCATTCATCACTGAGCGGATAATTTTGAGATCGTCTGAGGATATTAGAAATTTGGAGTGGTGGAAGCAATTGCAGATGTCATTTATAAAAATATTAAACAGCAGGTGTTCCAGATGAGAACCCTGTGGCACACAACAACAGTCTGCAATCTGTTGGTTAAATAGGACTCAAGTCGCCGCAGTAATCTGCCATGCACACCGGCTCCAGCAAGTTTGGACGTAAGAATAATGTGGTCAATCGATCAAAAGGCTTGCTCAAGTCGGTGTACAGTTGTACACAGTTTCCACCTGATAGCCATTGTGCAAACCACCCAGTACGTATTCCGCGAATATAATCAAATTCGTGTTTACCGAACGACGTTCAAAAAAACCATGCTGCTCAGGTACAATCCATGTTTTGATGCGAGAGAATAGTATTTCATAAATGAATTTGTCAAAAATTTTGCTGATTATGCTAAGTTTGGATATTGGACGATAACTTGTAACAAGACTCTTGTTACCTTTTTTAAAAACCGGAGCAACATAGGAAATTTTCCAGTCGTCCGGAAAACACCCTCTAGATAGGGACTATATCACATTGATAAAGGTTGAGGAAGTGATATTGCACAGGATTTAAAAAAAATCAATATGTCATCAGAACCAGCGTCTTTAGCTACGTCAATATTAGTTAAATTATTTACGATAGAGGATTTGTCGATAGCACTGTCGTGTAAGTTAGCATTAGTAGAAAGCTCTAAAGTTTGGCATGCCATTGGACTAGGTATTGAGTACACTCATCTGAAGTATTAAAAAAATAGTTCACAGACTTTCCTGCCCATTGACCGCTACTTTGTCCTTATATTTTAATAAAGATGGTAAACTGCGGGTGCTAGTCCTATTGGAAATGTAACTCCAGAACTTTTTAGGATGGATAACAATACAGGTTTTCGATTTAGAAGTATATTTTAGTACTTTAGTATACTTTCTACATATTTGAATCGACAAGTACTTTCGACTTGTTATTTTTCATGCTGCTAGAATTTTTAAATTGAATAGCCTTGATAATATTTCCATTAAACCATGTGGGATAGACCCGACGTTTAGAAAGAATACTTTTTTCGTGAACATATGTGGCGATCGTGGACCGTAAAATGCAGTAAAACTTGGTGACAGCATCGTTGAAGCTCAGAGCTGAAAGTTCGGAGACCCAGCTAAAAAATCTGAGCTCCTTATTTATAATTTCATAGTCCGCAGAATCGTAAAGGAGTTTATTTTTAATGTGTTTACTTTAAATGATTTAGAATTGTGGAAGCATGCGGTTATCTCAACAGGAATATGATGAGCGGCAATAATACTGATTGGATTATCGCATTTTTGTACATAAAGTATTTCTTGATTACACATTATTAGATCGAGTATACGGTTATTACAACTAAGAATACTATTAAAGGTTAAGCAAATAATAATACAGTGCGGCGAAAATCTGTTGGCATGGCAGCGGTCGGCAATGGCTTACTTCCCACCCGCTGTTATGGTAATCGACTTCCCGCCCGGGGTGGAAAGTAAAAGTTCGTGGTGGCTCATTTTCCAACTTTTTAGAAGCCAGGAATGACATTATTACGTATATGTGAATAGAAAAAAAACCTACTTTATGACATAAACTTAAAGATTCTAATCAACTCAGCCACAGTGTGGAACAGCTTTTCAAAGAAAGCCGTCTATGCTTATTAAATGATTAATTGAAATGTTAGAATTAAATGCAACTTCCACGTGAAATGCGTTAAAAAATTATCTACCCAAATCAAACACAGAAACCTTTGAATATGCTGCTTGCCTCAATTAAAAGAAAGTTAAATTTTGAGTAATTGGGTAGTATATTATTTGCAATCTTTGCTTATATTAATGTAAAATTGGGTGACTTTACTGCAACTCTAAATATGTCTACTCCATAAAACGAGAACCGATAGGTCAATCGATAAACGGAAAGTATCATGATGTGCCAAATTACATTAAGGAACAAACTGTGTTTATGTCAAGATCGCCAAATTAACCGAAAATATAAAAAACAATAAAACGTGATTTTTTCAAGTCATCCGCCCATTTGGATGACTTCAGAAAGTTGTTTAACATCTCTTCGTTGCCCATTCAACCCATTCATAAAAGTGACTTGAAATAAAAATTATCTTTTTAAAAGAAATAAAAAATAACACAAGAATATAGTTTTTCCAAAGCAAAAACATAGTATTATACACAACGCTAAATTTTAATATCGCATTAGGGAGAAAACAAAAAAAGAAACACAAAAAGACAGAACCAAATGAAAATATCTGTAAAGGGCTTTCCTCAAAACTTCCCTCTCAGTGGACATGGTGACACAAAATTGAGCAAAGCTGTATTTTCAAAAACATATATTCCTTTAGCAAAATGACGGTTAAGCCCAATGTTTTAATATTGTTGACATAATATTCTATCTTGAGTTACTCAGAATTAGGGGCGGATGGGACAACCGAGAAACCAGGAAATTTCCAGATGGACACGGGCCCAGCGGTCCGCTTTCTGCAAGCAAAAGCAATTGCCAAGGCGGCATTGTTCTGGGTAGTTCATAGTTTTATAAAGATACCAGCGTCCATAAATCAAACAAGTAGAGACACTCTCTGTCGGTTCCTTTGATGTCAAAATTCCGATTATACTAACAGATGGCGACACTACTTGAACACATCCATGGATATATTAGTACAGGATACGTTCACTACATGTAAACGTACGTCGAATCTTAAAATAACATATCACGGAGTTCGGTACCTTCCCCCATTTCATTCTAACCTATATCACTTTATTTCTCTCTCCCTTTAGACGTATTTCATACAATGTTTCGTACGCTTAATTTTGAAGTTTTGAAATGAAAACGTCAGAAGTGTCATACAATTTCACAGTTTATTCTTCGAAAATTGAACTTTAGCAATGGTTTTGATTGCTATTATCAAAGAGGATATATCCTCTTTGGCTATTATTATCAACCGTAAAACTCAAAGGCGTTAGCGAGTGAATATCTTGCACACCCCCACACCTCATCGAGTGAGGTTATCAAGTGTTACCTGTTGAGGTTATGTTTTCTAATTTGTGTTTATTTATACGATTACTTCTTTTCTACATTTTGTAGCATCTTGCTTGAGACCAAAAAGACTATTTCTGGCACCATGTAACACGAGTTAAATGTATTTTATCAGAATTTCTCTCAATGGCGAGTCCAAGTACCTCTCTAAAGGATAGCGCTATACGTAATTCACGCATTGAGAGTGACAGAAATAGATGGTACGTCTTGTTACACTATATCAACGGCACGCCGTATCTTGTACTTATATATCTATGAACACATCATGATTGGTAGCAGAGCCAGTACCTGTGCTGCCATCTGATGGTCAAGCTTAGAAATACCCCCCAAGGCACTGCTCCAGGCACTCTAGACAGGTTTCAACATTTGGCATGAGTGTCTCTACTTGTTTGATGTATGTACGCTGAAGATACTTTCATAAAGACAACAAGTGGGCGTTGTGACCCTAAATAATTTTAAAAATCGAAGGAAACTGTGGGTAAAAATATCTTCACGTTTCTAATGATATCAAATTCAATTTTTAAATAATAAAATATATTATCCCTAATGAGACTCGAGGTAGTGCCTGCAAATGAGTTCGAACATTGGATTCCTTTGTTCTCCGGTGAACTACGGCTGCGCTGACTGCTCCACGCCCGCGCTGGCAATTCTTGCGATCCAGGTCTATTTAACGTAGTGCACTTATTCGTTGTTCGTTTTTGTCTCGTACACAGTTATCCTGTATTTGTGATTCCCATTTTTGGCAAGGATAAAGCCAGCACTATATACAAGTTAGTACTTTTATGTATGTTCAAGCAAAATTAAACAACATTTTATTTTCTTAATGTGCTCACCCTGTATATATTTATCTTAAATTGTACCGGTTTTATGCCAGGTAAATATATAATGTGTATGCAAAATATCATCTTCCTCCGACAAATAGATTTTGAGTTATACCGCCAACAGACAGACAGACAAACAGACAGACGAAATTGAGAAAACCTGTTTTTCGTCATCTAGAGACCCTGAAACGTAAAGATCTGAAGAAATCTCGGAAGGTGATTTTTTCGTGATTACAATACTTACTTCGCCTTTCAGACGAGGGAAGTAAAAATTGAAAAATTTGTTTTAAATTAGGACAAATGATATTCCTCGATGATTTCTTCTAATATCGTGTTCCCTCCTCGCCTCAAAGTTTCGTATTCGTGTTCGTCTAATATCACAATTTCATCCTCGTTGCTGTTGTCTGCAATGTTAGGTTAGATGTAGGCATGTTTTATTTTGTCGATCTTCTTCAAGAAAGAACACATTGGCTACAAGCTGATGATATGGGCGAAATATCGCAATCTTTTTTCTTTTCTTGTAGTCAGTTGAACTACAACAAACTGACCATTTTCTATATTTATGGTGATGAAGTTATTGTTGTCTTTCTCATTATCGTTCCTGATGGTTTTGTCTTGTTCAGCCTTCTCGGTTTCATTTACTTGTCAGGGCTTTTCGGTCTCATTTCCTTGTGCTTTATTTATAACTTCAAGTTCACCATCATCAGTGTCATTACGCTCTTCCGCACTCTCATCATTCCACATTTCGCTCTCGTCACCCTCTTCACTCGGCAATTCATATTTGGTTCTTTTTTTCGCCACTTTCTTTAGTTCCGTTTTACTTTGCCTTCAACTTCCTCTTTCTCGTACTTTGTTTCTCTGAAACGGCCGCTGTCGCTATTACACCTTCCGAAGTTACACTCTGCTCTCGTATGATGTTGATCTTCTTGCGTCTTCCAGCTGTCTCCTTTTGGCCGCCGGACCTGGTTGACTAAAACATGCCTTTGCCACGAAATTCTCTTCAATATTTCATTCCGGTCCAGCGAAATGAGGCCCGTTGCCATGAATTCTGCTTTGGTGTTGTCGGCATTTCTGGCACCAAGTTCTCCTAAAGCTTTATTGAGAAGGTAATGAAATCTGTCTGTTCTCAGTGGTCCCCGATTTTGTTCTTTCCAATTATTCAAGACTTGTCGCCACTTTCCTTTCATTGGGAGAAAGCTGCACACATCGAGTGGTTGACATAAGTGTGTAGTGTGGCAGTAGCACGCAACCTATATAATTAGCCTGGCAATCTTTGATTACTTTCAGAGACACATGGCTCGCCAAGTTTTCCGTCCAGGAAGCCTTATGAAGAATGGAAGCGTATGCTTCTCAAACCAGTCCTCAAATTACTGCTAGTCAAACCACCCCGACTTGCTTCTATTATATAGAGCACCTGGCGGACCTCTCTTAGTTTATGTGGCCCACATCTATTCGGCCTTGTACACCACGTATGGTGGCAACATATCGCCTAATCCGCTGACAGAAAACATAACGCTGGTCGCACTTTTGGTGTGATCCATCACCCTTTCCGCCTTAGAACGATTTTATTTCTACCAGGATCATCCACAAAGCGCGTCTCATCAAAATTCAAGATGTTTTCAAGAAGAAGGCCATCAAGAGTTTCGGCCAATTTATCAATATATGCTTCAATAATCTGTGGAGAGACGGTTGCTCGACTTCTTTTAATATTCTCCGACATACGAAAGGAAATCTATGGAAACCGCTGAACGAATTTGTAATATCAGGTATCACCAGGTCTGGTGTTTGTAAAATCTTCGATTATCTTGCCTTGTCTATTTAGATAGTTTTGTACTAGGTCCTTGATGTTGTCCAGGGAAAATCCCCATTCCGCAGCTTATAAAACGGTATTTATGGAAGCGGTTTCCTCGTCACTGTTCAAAAAAGATTGCCCACCAGTTTTTTTAATGTGTTTATGGTTTAATTTTCGGTAAAGGGTGGACTTTGAAATCCCATATATTTCAGCCGCCTCTACTAAGGTTATTCTTCCTGCTATAATTTTCTCTAATGCTTCCCGAAGGCCATTATCTTCGAAATCGCGATATTTGAGCTTTTCCAAGGTTCTCCGGTATTTGTTGGGCATTTTGTTAAGTCACCCGAAATCTGTCATGAGAAAATCAATGAGGTTGTGGAAGAGTTAAACAAATTGAAAAAAAAAGGTTGAGGTTAGGCTTTTCTAGAGGAATTAATAAGTTGTCTAAAAAAATATATTCCATTTCCAGTCATAGTCTAGTAGGTGAATCAACTGGGTTCAGGATAAAAAAATGCACACTTTCGTACCTTTCCTTCAAGAATCTATGTAAAACCACTTGTTGCTTATCTTATTTGCCGATAAATATGTACCATGTCGATATTGCGGATCGCTAGCAATTATTGACAGCCGTCTATCAGTTACCATTTTGGCTGTGCGAATTTTCAAATCGCTGCACGCCCATCGTTTTCAAGACACCCTTGCGATTTCAAGTTACCCAAGTTTACGGTATTGTTTTATTTTGTTTGTATTTTAAATAAAACTAAAAAAAAATTTTTTATTTTTTATGTTACAATACTTTAGCAATAATTTTAATGTTGAATTCATTAATCGCCATACAAAATACGTTCACCGAGCGTTAAGAAACAAAAAATCAACACCTTTAGATACCAATCACTGTATAGTGTACCCATATATTTAATACTTACTATATTGCTAGCGGCTATAAGTGGGAAACTGGCCGATGAAGTGAGACACACAACCAACTCCTTCATGTATACGGTGAGCTGTGCGCAAGCGCGGCGGCGTCGTCCGCCCAATGGGGAAGTGGTCCCGCCCAATGGGGAAGTGGTCAAGTTTAAAATTCGCTTCTAAAGGCGGAGTTCGAATTCTCACGCATGCGCACGAGACGCGTTATACTATAAGTGAGACTATGTCGGCGCCGTAATGTTTTCTGAAGTTTCCAGGCCCTACCAGCAATATATGTGTATTATATATATGAGTGTACCGTATGCTGTTTCATTACAAAAAACACAAATTAGTTACAGTTATATAGCAATTACCAATATAAAGTTTACTGTACACTGGATTTTGTCAATAAACATTTTACAAAGATGTTCGATTTCTAAAGCCATAGCAGGTACTTACCTTAAATAAAGAATCCACTAACTTGCTGTATAGGTCCAAATATATCGGCAACGTGTATGGCCCATAAATTGTTGAAGCAGCCTCATATCGTTGAAGCTAAAAATATAATGATTACTAACTGTAATTTCTACAACTGCAGCTACAAGTATTACCTGATATTCTTCTGGAGTCACAATATAATCACTATAAATATTAGTAAGACCAGCAATTATTACAGTACTTTCTCGAGAGCCAGTACTTTCTTGTACGACCTTACTAATAGCCCTCTTAAGTCTTCGACCTGCCATTGTTGTAAATTCACCCGGAACGGCTGCTATTACAACGTCCCCTAAAACTGCAGTTTGAATGGAAACTATCCTTGGTTGCCATTGGTACGGAAACTTTATCTAGAAAATAGTAAATAAAAATTACTACCTCGAACTGTAATATTGGTGTAACTGTATAATGCTTTAGTAAGAGTAGAGCAAAAGCTGAAAAAGTTCGATCAATTTTTCATGGCTACTATGATTTAACAAATTATTGAAAAAACAAGGTGTTTTATTGTGGTGGTACTATAAGCCTATGTTAAATTCGAGGTTAGCAGGTTAGGTTTTGCGTCAGTCTGTGTCAAAACTGACGCAAAATCTAAGCTGCTAACCTCGAATTTGACATAAAACTTACAGTGCCACCAACATAAAACACCTTGTTGTTTGTTTGTTTGTTTGTTTGTTAATGGACAAGGTCTAGGCATGCAGAGTACCAGGTACCTTAGACACCGACTGCTTTGGTCATATGGTCAAAGTCCTACTTAGAATTTTGCCGAGACTAAGGAGTTCCAACCCTAGCAAGGGATCTTTTACATGCTACACATCGTAGTAACATGGGACCCACGGCTTTACATCACTTCCGAATGATGGCATTCTGTAGAAGCTTTCATCTGCATTTTTTTATTTTTGAAAACCTCACCGGGACCGGGAATCGAACTCGCGACCCTTAGATCAGTAGTCTTTCAATATTTTATTAAATCATGGTAGCCATGAAAAAATGATCCAACTTTTTTCGCTGTTTGCTTACTAAAGTTTTATACAGGTACACTATGCTATGCAGTAGACGAACTTTACTACATTTATGTTTAAACATAATCCGTCGTTGCACTGTCTTAAAAACTAAATATGCTACGTAATTTTCAGCTACGAACCGCAACGACTTTAAACAAAATAAACAGGTTCATAAACTTTCTAGTTAAGTTTTGCTTTACTTCTACTGCTGAAAGTTCCGTAAAACGTCTTTTAGTCTAAAGCAGCATGCAGTTATAACTTCTACCTTGAGATGTAACATTTCAACTTGTTTGCCTTATATTTTATTTGACAGTATAAACCTAAACCTTCTATTTAAATTAAAACTTGTGCGCTTACTTCTACTGCTGAAAGTTTCTTAAAAAATCTATGAATCTAAAGTGGCATACAATAATAATTTCTATCTTCGAAGCTAAAATTGTTTGTGCTATCATTCTTTTAGCTTTATATACGAACGTTTGTAAATAATGTTTAGTAATATGATGGAAGTCCTATGCAGCTGCTTTGATTTGCATCGAGATTATGGGGATACTTATGTAAAGCTACCGTTATAGCAACCAAATAAATCCTTATCCGAATCGGGCAAATAAGCAGAAATTAGTACCAAGCAGTAATACAATTTTTACTAAAATAGCCGTCACAATTCTGCTATGAGAAATGGTTTATCACCTATATAAACTTTCTAAAGGTCTCTCTCGGAGGTGCATATCCTTTAGTGCGATCATATAACTGACATGAAAAGAAAATTATTCGCAAATTAATACGATCACTAGTAAACCCAAAACTCTAGACCGCATATAAAATGACTTTGTGGAAAGATGATCTTTTTTAAACGAAAAATCCTGAAGAAAGTATCACTTTTTAACGCAAAATCCCTAAAAAAGTACAATTTTTTGATTATTTGATTGAAATGTCAATTTGACAGTTGTAAATTCCGAAGTCATTTTCGACTAAATTTCGATTTACAAGAGATCACAATGCAAAAAAACTATGTGTACAACACGTTTTTAAGATCCCTTTTTTCATTCATTCGTTTGATTCAAACTGCAAATTCACGAAAAAAAGTATGGCTTTCAGAACTAGTAGTTGTACAAATTACTATACATGTACTATGATGACCTGCATACGAAGTAATGCGTAACACAGCGAAATAATACACCGTCGAGCAGGGGTGCATGGGCAACATCTTAGCGGCCCGGGAAATAATATTTGTCGGCCCTTTTTTAATTTCCGGATATGGCTAAAATATACATTTACAGGGTGTTACGCATTTTTCCTTTAAAATTAAATATAGCATAGATGTATTACAGATTTTTGAATCAGATTACATTTACTATCCAAAAAACATTCTTTTAGCTAAAAATGCCGGACTCCCAGTCAAGTACATATATAGAAACATACAACAACAACAAAAAACAAAACAAAATAAAAGTAAATCAAAGTTTAAAGACTTTTTACTCCAAGTGTAGAAATTAGGTTTGTTATAAACGATTAGAGAACTCACAACTTCATAAAAATTCTTTAAACACAAAAATTTAAGAAAAAATTATTATATAAAAAGTTTACTCTTTTAACAATC
This sequence comes from Agriotes lineatus, assembly GCA_940337035.1. Lineage (NCBI taxonomy): Eukaryota > Metazoa > Arthropoda > Insecta > Coleoptera > Elateridae > Agriotes > Agriotes lineatus. The sequence goes on from CALNHX010005082.1 coordinate 100,739, forward strand.
TATTTAATAACTTGCTTTGCTGCATAAGCATATCTATAATGTTATCAGAGTTAATATTATATAAAATAACATTTTCGCAAGCCATTAACATAAAAGCATCCAAATTATTATTCGACATTGAATTCCGCAATCTATTTTTAATGTATTTTAACTTGGAAAAACTTCTTTCACATTGTACTTGATTTATTGATAATGTTATTAAATATTTGTAAACATTTCCTAGTGCAGAATATGCCTCACTGTACATATTGTACTTTTGAATGACAGAATAACAGCAAATTGGACATTTAAGACAAGATTTACATTTTTTATTATTAACATCAAAACCACCATCTCTTTCAAAATCATCGTTGTCTTCTTCATCAGTTTACTCTGTATCTATAACTGTAACATTACTCTGAAATTGTTGATTACTCTCCGCATTTGTTGTTGCCGAAACTTTAAATTTATCCCAATTTTTCGCGAAACTAACCAATCCTTCTTGCAGATTTTCTTTTGTAATATTTGGGTAAAAGTTTTCTAGCAGTTCACACAATTTTTTAAAGCTATTTGATGGTACTCCTTGTTTAACTTCATCAAAATTTGTTGGACACAATAAGGCAATATCCTTATAAAGCTCACCATTATCCTTAAATCTACATTCTATAGAATTTATAATTTTATCTAAAATTCTATTATGGTTTTCAACTTCACAGTTTTTTCGGCTATCTTTTATGGGATCATCTTCCGCCAATTCTCCAGCCATTTTCTTTCCTTTTCTTATTCTCTTTTCGGAAAAGGAAATTGGTATGTCCATGTCGATTTCTTCACGGCTGTCAATTTCATCTTGTGCCCATGCAATGAACGTTTGCGTAGATGTTTCAATATCACTCATGTCGCGACTTACGGACTTTAATTGTGATGTACAATTCATAATTATTTCGTGGCATCTTAGTAAGTCTAATCCGCTAGTTTGCAAATATTTCGAGACAGGACCAATAATTGAAAATAATTTTGTAAAAGTTAGTAACATTCCATAATCTATAAATTGTGTAAGCATGGTAGAGGCCTTCACACGGACATCTGGTGGCATGTTTTCAGACAATTTTATATCGTGTAATGCTACTAATACATCGATGTAAAGAGCATTGGCGTGATTTTTGTAATTTACAAATATTTTTTTCAAAGCTGCAATTTTGCCCACCAACGAGTTTTTCCAATTACTTGTAATTTCTTTTTTTTAGCCTCTAAGGATGTGCTTTTCCAAATATTCGTTCTTTGGTAGGATTCTTTGAAGAAAGTTGCAATGGAATTTAATAAGGTAAATAAAGACGCTGCATTTATTGTTATTTTGACGGTGTCGGACACAACTAGGTTCAGAGGATGGCTGTAACACCACACGTGTAATTGATTAGGTGTATTTTCAGACATCCATTTAGAGAAACCATTGTAAGCCCCTTGCATATTTGCTGCACCATCAGTGGCATTAGAAACCCAATTTTTTAGTGGAATATTTAAAGTTGAAAATTCTTTTTGAATGATGTTAAACATGCCTTTCCCGGTAGAGTCTGTACAACTTACAACGGAAACCAGTCTTTCATAGACTTCACAACCCAAAACATACCTTATTACAATTGAACATTGATCTTGAACTGAAATATCCTGTGTAGTGTCCAATTGCACAGAAAATATTTCTGCTTTTTGGATTTCTTCCAGAATGGATGTTTTGATCAATTCTCTTATGATTTGCAATATTGAATTTGCAGTTGTTTTAGATAATAAACTTACGAATGATCCAGATCTACGATGTTGTCCTTTTTAACGGATATTTTTGCTTTTTTCGATGACTTCATTTAAATGTTCTTTTAAGTGTACATCATATTTACTTACTAACAATATTAATTCCAAAAAATATATGCAGCTTCATATTTCCTTCCTCTATAACTTAATCCGGGTTTTCCAATAAGTTTTATAATGTCTATAATCACTTCTAATACTCGTCGTTTTTTCTTTATTTGCTGCTGTCTGATATTTAATGTAGATGAAAGAAGCAAATTGGAAATGTCCTTTTGATTCTTGCACATAAAGTATGCTCTAACGGAAAGTTCATGTTCACTGCTTACTTCATGCTCCTGAATTCGTTGATAAGTGTGCGAAAAGTCATTCATACCAAGAGCAAATCGATTTTCGTGCTTTGCGTATACTAGACATACAGTACAAAACAACTTAAAAGTTTTTCATTGTATGTTAGCCAGTTCCTTACTGTGCCATTTTTCATTTTGAAGGATTTTTCGAGATTAAAATACTCAATTAAAGCTGGTTGTCTCGGATGAAATGAAAAAAAAATTGAATGTCGTACAAATTTGGCTTTTTAAAATAACTATCATAGTGACTATCAGTAATATTAATTGCAGATTGAAAGCTTGATTTTGCTTCGTTGGTTTTTGCAATGCTTTGAAAATCACAAGAAGTTGTTAAAGCAGTAGACGTAGACGCTTGGTTTTCACCTTCGTTTTGTATTCTTGTTTCAACTTGAGAACTTACGGATTCAGGAAACGAAACAATTTTTTCCCATAATCCTTGAGATGGTTGCGGTTGACTAATAATAGAAGAAGAGGCTAGTTTTTAAAACATAAATTTAATGTTTTTTGACTTGTGTGTATTATAATACGGCGATAATGGAGAAAACCTAAACCATATTTTTATTAAATTCTTTTTACAAATTTTGTTATTTTAATTACTGTTGGACTCTAGTTTTAATATTAATTAAATAGATGTATTTTTGTAGTTTGCAACGTTTCAGTTAAATTCAAAATGTTCTCACGGTTTGTGCAGTTCGCCAAAATTATTCATAAGCACGTTCAATGCAGTTCCTAAGTTTATAACTTTATTACCCTAAGAGGCTATGGCATTTGCACCTCCAATAAAACCTTTGCCAACAGTGTACCGTTCGTGAGAACCGCAACCTTTTAGTTTTCCACGCCAAAGTTACCGAACGTTTCATTGGCTATTTCGACAACCCACGGGACTTGCAGATAGCCTACCACATTTCAACTTAGTTTGTAAGCAGTATCATAGAATCATGTTAACGATAACCATCCAGCAACGCAGACGTCTCTCTTAAGTGCTATTTGTATATATTATGTGAATATAATCTAAAACTATAAAATCAACACTCTTTAATTTATTCAACTATACCAACATATATTGTGGTGTAAAACGCTACACTGCATCACCAATCCAATTACCTTAAGTCCGATTCGAATATTCAGGGTAAATAACACACGCAAAACACAAAGCACTTTAAGCCTACTGTTTCACAGTTTTATACGTTAAATTTCTGTGACCGAATGATTCCGTAGCCGTATGAAAACTAAATATTTAGAATCGCTGGTGATACTTACTTCTTTCTTTTTCAGTCAAAAATTGAATTTGTCCCTCTCATTTCATAAAATCGAATAGTAAGCAATCCACAGCGCGTGACGCGTGACTTATCTTAATTACCACAAAATAAACAAAACATAAAAGTTTGAGAGTTATTTATGGGCAGTCGGAAGAAGAAATATAAAAACTCAATTTTTTGCTGATTAATTATATAGGCAAATAATAGTGTAAAATACGGAAAAAATGTACAAAAATCCTACAGAAATTTGTTAAGAAAATTAAAAATTTATTCCGGTTCTTTATTTTCGGCAAGTACATGTTTATGAAGATAGGTTGGTAGATCACGTAGACGTTCTTTCAGCCACCGGCCCTGCGGGCATCTGAACAGCCGGCCCACCGGGAAATTTCCCGGTTCGTCTTATGGCCCATCCGCCCCTGCCGTCGAGTATTAGCACAACAGAATGCACAATTGCACAACACTGCATAACAAACGGAGGCAATGAGGAATGCGTCTGCATTGCACGACTAGCAAACTATTCAATGGCAGGCGGAAAGTTTACGAATTTAAAATCCCAAAAGTCGCAGGGAATTGAACTCGGTTCGCTTGAGAGGGGAGCATTTACTCGTTGGGCCACTTTTTTATCAAAGATCTAAGCAATAATTATATATAGTCGTACGAATATAATTCGTTAAATTTTGAGTAAATCATCATATCTTAAATTTAGGACATTGGCCAATACGACCTACCATACTAACAATATAGCGACTCACTATTATCGATTTGCTACGAGCTAACTTGGTTTTGTTTCACGTGTCAAATGAACTATAGTTTATTTAAATTCAAGATAGAGCAAAATCTGCAACCCAAGTTACAAATATCAACAGTCAGTTGATTACTAATTTGATTTTATTAGAATGTAGATCATGGGATGTACGTAGTACCAGGTGACCTTAAATGGTTGTGATTTTTTTTTCTTAGGTTGTCTCTGTTATGTTGGTGGTACTGTAAGTCTATGTCAAATTCGAAGTGAGCAGGTTAGGTTTTACGCCAGCTTGTGCCAAAACTGACGCAAAACCTAACCTGATAATCTCGAATTTGACATAGACTTATAGCGCCACCAACATAAACAGTGCCAACCTAAGAAAAAAAAACCACAACCAGTTATGGTCACCCGGTATAATATAGAGGTTATAGTTTTTGGAAAATTTGCAAAGCTTGAAATTGGAAAATTGTGCGATGTCTACCTAACTGATATCTGCTGAATGTAATCTGAGAATAAATTTACCCCCTAAAAAAATATTGCAAATGCCTTCCTTAAGCAAAGACTCATATTAAAAACATGACACATTGATTTTAACACTCATCAAGACAGCACCAAAGCCACATCTCTCTGATCTAAATTTTAATAAAATCATATTAGTAATCAACTTACTGCTGATATTTGTAATTTGGGTTGCATATTTTGCTCTATCTTGAATCTGAATGAACTATAGTTTAGAAATATCAGTGCATTTTTCCAGGTTATGTTATGCGTTTTAAGCATAAAAATCTGGTATAATACACGCAAACGAAAATTTGATGTTTAATTTTTAAGCATTTGCCAAAAATTACAAATTCTACAGAAACCGCACAAAATAGAGCGTTAGTTAGAGACAAATTTTCTCTAAAACTTCAAGCTGAATTCAAGAATGTAATAATATATCGGGTGTTCTATTTAAAATAAGAGTTAATAAAAAAATAGGAAAAGAAACAAAGTATATCCATTTTAAAAGCATTCAACTGGAAACTATCTCACACAAATACACATTAAAAATTTAATAAACATGTAGTTTCCAAAAATCGTTAGAGCCGTTTTTGAAAAAATCGAAAAAACTGAAAAATCACAAGAGTAAACACCATACTTCGGGTTATGCGATTGTGTTGAAAAGCTTGCTGTCGCATCTAGATAGTACACAACACACACACAGACCAGTGAAATAAAGTAGTATTTCCTTCTTTCTGGTATATAATTTAAGTTATTATATTGTATTCCTAAATCAATGTACTTCGTAGTATGCCTAATATACAAGTCGTCTTATGGACTCGTTCTATTTTCAGCTTTGGGATTATAACTTAATTCATCAACAATATGCGTACCACATATTATATTACCCCTCATAATACCTCTTGTGCATATTTAGTTGAGTATTCAACACTATGATATATAAGCCAATCACATTGCAGACATTTGCTTTTTTCAACCAATAACAGCAGTATATCACTGAATATTGGGCACCATGCAAAATATTCACAAAACAATGTTCGTACTCAAACAATAAATAGCCTTGTTGCGAAGTATCGCTTAGCAACGATGTTCTGTCCTTAGTGATATCGCTAGGTTACGTAACACTAAACCCCAACAAACTGTGTGGCTTCTTTTAAAAATTTTAAAATGCTGTGTTTTGGAAGTATTCCGTTGAATTTAATTGAGAATGAATAATTATATTAATTGTTGAATTATTTTTCAATAAAGTTAATCGTTATGTATTAATATTGTTAAATAGTCGTCCCAAATACCACTCGAAGTGGATATATATTTTTTAAATATTTTGCCATTTCCATAGAAATTATTGCAAATTTCACTCAACAAAATCACATTTAAATGTCACTCGCCTTCGGCTCGTGACATTTTTGATGTGATTTTGTATCGTGAAATTTAAACGCAATAATTTACATGGAAACGGCAAAATATTTGTCAAAAATATATCCACTGCTTGTGGTATTACCCTTGATTATCCAACACTATAATGAACGAACCAATGAAAACACCTAATGTCGCAGTGTTTTCACGCCAGCCCGATTGGTTTCAATAATTTCAATTTAGTGAGTAGCCTTTGACTGACATTTCACCAAAACCTCAAAGTGGAGTTTGCAAATCAACGTCGTTCTAAAAACTCATAATAATCGTGTTGGAAGCTCCAGTATTGAACTAATAGTGGAACACGTTAAAAATGTGTGCTGTCGAACACGGTAAAAGTCATCCACCCATATTGTTGAATAATCTTTCCAAATACCACTCAAGGCAAATTTTTTTAAGAAAATCGTACGACACTCATTAATGACCAATAAAAAAATTAGTTCACGAGCCGTAACCAAGACAACAATATAATTTCCTGGAAATTTTTTCTAGGTAGACATTACTTCGTTTTAGGGTTTGTGTCGTTACGATTTTCGTACCGAATCTGCATTCGAGCATTAATTCATATCAGGAAATTATTTTTCCTGCATTCCAACCACGTCCTAATTTGCCCTCGCGTCCCGCTCGGGCAAATTAATACGACGTTGTTGGAACGCACTCAAAAAAAATTCTGGAAAGAATTAATGCTCTTATGGAGATTATATGTGATTATTCAACACTATCATGAACGAACCAATGAAAATTGTTCAATTTGTCAGAAACGGCCAATCAAAATTGACTGTCATTGAAAACACCTAATGTCACAGTGTTTTCACGCGAGCTCTATCGGTTTCAATGATTTCAATTTAGTGAGTAGCCTTTGACTGACATTTCACCAAAACGTCAAAGTCAAAGTTTGCAAATCAGCGTCGTTCTAAAAACTCATAATAATCGTGTTAGAAGTTCCAGTATCGAATTAATTGTGGAAAACGTTAAAAATGTGTGCTGTCGAACACGGTAAAAGTCATCTACCCATATTGTTGAATAATCTTTCCAAATAGCACTCAAGGCAAAATTTTTTAAGAGATTTTTTTTCGTCAACATGCAAATTATTGCAAATTTCTCGACCTGCGGTCTCGCGGAATTTTTAACGCAGTTTTGGTTTCGAGAAATTTAAACGCAATAATTTGCATGTGAACAAAAAAATTCTCAAAAAATTTTCACCGTTTGTGATATTATCCTTGAGAATTTTTTTCCTCAACATGTAAATTAATGCAAATTTCTCTCAACAAAAACTGCTTAAATTCCACTAGACCTGCGACTCGCGGAATTTTTAAGGCAGTTTTGGTTTCGAGAAATTTAGACGCAATAATTTGCACGGGAATGAAAAAAATTCTCGAAAAATTATTGATAATCGGAAATGTTTCTAAATTTACCGTTAAATTTCCACTTACCGTGGAGTTTTGAAAAAAAAACCTTAAAGTTTTAGTATTTAGATGTTTTATTTGTTATTTTTAAGAAAAATGTTTTTTTGCTGTGTTTTTTATTCGTAATATTTTCTATCAAAATATAACGCGTACTTAAAATAAATCCTATGGAAATATTTGCAAACAATGCTCGGCCGCTATATTTTTACTTTCCCATACCCATAGGTATAGGGAAGTCTTGGAATCATGAAAATTTTGGAAATCGAGATTTTCACAGAAATGTCCGTTTTGGGCCTCTAGGAACCCAAAAAAGTGGTTTTTAAAAAATGTCTGTCTGTGTGTGGGTGTGTGGGTGGGTGACGCTCCTACAGCCGAAAGTATTGCTCCGATTTTGATGCGCTTTGGAATGCGGGGGTGTATCGAAAATTCATCGACAAGATAAGCTTTTCAAAAAAATCCGAAACCGAAAGCGGAAGTTACGCATGTTTTTTTGGTATCACTGTTTTCGTGATTAAAATTTTGAAAATTTTATTGCGGATAACGATAGAGGGTCATAAGACAAATCTGTTAGTTTTTTGCCGAACTCGCTAGGTTTAAAATGAAGGGCGCAATGATTTTTTGAAAAGTTTGAGTTTAACGCCCTATTACTCAAAAACGGATGAATCGATTCAATTGATTTTTTTTCTGAATAGTATATAAAGGCTAACATGAGGTGATATAAAAAGTGTTTTGAAAAATATTAAGGGGCCTAAATTGCAAATTTTCAAAATTTTGGAAATTTTCTAAAAATCATTTCTCAAAAACTGCCCACAGGAATTTGTTTAAACTTCATACACTGATAGTCCCCAAAAAGGGCTATCGATCTGTTTTTTAAAGAATCTCATGAATTATCTGTGGCGCCCTCTACGAAGCTTTGAAGTTTGAAAATTTAAACCCCTTTAATTAATAAACAAAACAAGATAGGTAGCTGGGGTTTTCACTAAATTGCTCAGTGCATAATGGAGCATTTGAATATGCAAAAAAATATTACACTCGTGGATATATGTAAGCGCACCGGCCCCCTCCCCCCTCTCTTTTTGAAAAATATTTTTTTTATTCTAACGGTTGTTATATTTTTGCGTCAAAGAATCTTTTTCCGCGAAAATAAAAAAATCGATTTTGTATGCCCTAGAAAATATAATTTCCAGGTACTTAGAAAATTTCACCTCGGTGCTACAGCCGTTTTGAGGAAAATAATACATAAACTAGCACAGTGGCGGCTTTTCCACTTGGCGCCATCTACAGAAGCTCGGTGGTCACGTTTTGAACTACACATTCTTTTATATTTACCCGCAATTTACGTGAAAGTGTAAACGCTTATCACGGTGAAGACGTGAGTCATCGAGTTGAAATTTTGATATGTTGTAAAGACTGTTGAATAAAGACGATATGAACAGTTTCCAGTATGGGAAAGTCCAGGGAGGTAGTCACGTCCACTTTTTTCTAACTAAAGCATTCGTGCATGCTTTCAAGAAAAAATAGCTGCAGAACATATTTTCAAATATTTCAAGCACTTGTAATATTTCTACTGAAAATACACCAAGTACGCCAACTCATCTGTTTATCTATAGTAAACTGGTTGAGAAAGCAAATTACTAGAAAATTTGACGTCGTAATTAGTTCATAAATTTTAATTTTTTAAATGTCACATTTCCATTAATCAATGTCAAATCAGATTTTTCGGTACCTGCTTTTCAAAAACAAGTTCACATACAGTCTATAGTAGAGGCTTCCTAAGAAAAGCAAACAAATTAAACGTAAGGTAAATCCAACCATATAACATGGATTAAGAGGAATAATAATTGTTCACAAAATGTATGTAGAAAAATAGCTCGTAACAATAAAATCGCTCAATCAACGCTTTTCCGCAAAAATTACAGAATTTGTTTGTTCACCAGCCTTCCCTGGAGATGCAATGTGTGTTCAGAAGCATTAGTTGCTGTTAACGATAGACAGTGAATTAACTAGTACTGAAACAATAATCCTTTCAGATTAGGAAACTGACAAATACATAGATGCTGCAAATATAGAGCCTTATTTATTATAAACGATCAATAAATCGTTAGATAACTAGTTGTGAAGTAAATTTACTTCCCTAGTAAGCTAATAGGCAAATAAAATTGCGTATGATAAATCAAATCTCTCAGTTAAATAACTATTCTAGAAGTAAATCATTTTAAATTACCGACCGAAATGACTCATTTTCATTGTGCGAGAGCTGGTGCCACCAATTTCTCAAAACCACACTGTCAATTTTGAAAGTTGGTAATTGCTGTTTCTTTAATAAATGTTGTATAATCTTTTATAAATATGGAGAAGGAAAAGAGGAAAGAATTATACAGAGCAAGAAAAAGAAAGTTTATTGGAAATAAAAGAATTGTATCTACTCCAGTGAGCCAGTGAGATAAGTAACGCATTCCGTCAATCATTTGACACTATTTCCGTTAGGTAATGAAGCTAATTAAACCACTCAGTTATGTAATAGATTCATTACCTAACTGAGTGGTGTAATGGCTTCGTTACCTAACTGGAATGGTGTCAAATGAATGACAATGACATTTGCCTACTAAAATATTTTTGAAAATGACAGATCTGACATTTCTCTTAATGCACTTTTGTCAATTTTAGGCAGTTGTAGATAAAATTTTGTACAATACATGTGTGATAATGCATCATTAATATACTTGTGTGCTTACATAACTCGTGCTACGCACCCGTTTGTAAAGACGTATATCAATGATGCTCTTATCCCACTTGTATAGTAAATAACTATTACAATCTCATAGAAAACAAACAAACAGATGGTACCACCGTGAAGTTGAAAAAAGAAGCCTGGGAAGCAATTGCTGATCAATACAATATAGTTAAGACTTTTATGTGAGCGCAATACGAAGAAATATAAAAAAGAGAATGCCAATGACAAAGTTGAAATTTATAAAGCTGGAGGTGGCTCATCCAAACGTCAAGTGGATGCTATAGCGGAAAAAGTTTTAGCTTTAAATGGTGCAAATTCCACACAGGAAAAAGTTAACATATATAATAATAATGCCCTATTTGATAATCTTCTTCAAATGCAAAATCCTAATTGTGAAGCGATTAAAGAAGCAATTATTTACCAAGAAAACGAAAATGAAGATGATACACCTAACATTTTAAGAGGATAACGTGTTAGTTGTACGAGAAAAAAATCAAGTAAATCTAAGATCTGGAGTTCCATATCACGAGGACAATGGGAAGTTAAAAAAAATACCGCAGATAAAAAAACGTAAAACTAGATATTCTTAGGATAAGGAAAGAAAAGAAACAACGTAGTCGTGATATTTTAAAATTATAAAATAGGAAGTTACAGTTGGAAATTCGGGAAAAATTTCTTAAACTAGAAGAAGAATATGGTAGTGATTTTAACTCAGATTAATATGTTAAGGTTGTTATGTTTATACAATGAATTTATTATAACGCACAATGTGGCATTCCCGTTTCCATAAGAACTTGATTGTTACTAGTGGTTTCTAAGGGTACGCCACGCCATGCGTTTATTTTAAAATGCAATATATGAACCGTAATTTTATTGAAAAAGAAGCATCAGAAAGAACAACAGGGCATGTAATAACCCACATACTTGCTGCAAACTGAAGTCTTTATACTATTTAATCAACAGAATTCCTTCCCCCATACAATATATTATGTTATTACATACTCAGTAACGTTTCCATATTGCATTTTAAAATAAACGCATTTACACATATTGCGCGTTATAATAAACTCCCCGTATTTTATGTTTAAAGGAAAATAGCTGCTCAGTAAGGAGTTATCGTTTAATAAACAACTATTGAATTACAACTAATTTGTTGATTATTCCGATACGGAGTGAATAACAATATTTCTAACAGCAAAATTATTTTGTATCAATTGAACATTATTTAAGTTGTGATTAGCTTCCATTTGTTGAATATTTGCCTCATTTTTCTATAATAATCTTGATATTTACATTTCTGCATATATTATACAAGACGCACGTCGATACTATAATTGGAATAGCCTTGTTTACAGACACTCTCAATCCCAAAAATAAACATGAAGACCTCCTCTTCAGAATCCCAAATGTTCTTTCAATTGCGTTGCTTGTTCTTATGTGTGCCGAGTTATATCTTGTCTCAGCTTCTATTTTCGGATTAAGCAAAGGCGTAAGAATATAATGCCGACAAGAATAACCACTGTCACCCAATAAATACGTATTACCAAATTCTTTATTTTCAAATTGAGCTCTTACCAATGAGTTATCAAAAATTCCGCTTTCGTGAGCAGATCCTGGCCATCTTGCTACTATATCCTTTATATTTAAATTCGCATCACAAAAATTATCCTGAATATTTAAATAAAAATAACCTTTTCTATTTTTAAAGGTTTCGGCCGCATGTTATGCAGGAGATTTTATTCAAAGGTGGCTTCCATCTATTGCACCAATAACAGCAAAAAATCTAGCATGATTGTAAAATTCTGCACAAATTTTACGTCTTCTGTATAGTGATCGTAGCATTCTAATAAATCTGTATCCAAGGCTGGCTATAGTATGACTAAAATTATGTACAATTCTGGATACTGTAGCCTTTGTCACATTAAAATGATCACCAATATTAATTTGAAATCTACGGCAAGCATAAAAACGAAAAGTGATAAGCATGTGATTCATTGCAGATATGGATTTATTTCTCGCTGTTAGAGGTTGGATATGATTTTCAATTAAATTTAAAATGTAACGTACAGAATTTTTAGACAGACTCAACCTATTCTTAAATTCATCTTCATTATACAGGGTGTCCCAAAAAGAATGGGACACTGATCAGTCATAGATTCCTTACGTTATAATAAATCGATTAAACCTAATATACCTTCAGTAAGAAGTTATAGGGCCTTGAAGTTCAATTTTTTATTTTTTTTGTTAATTTCCACAAGTGTAGAGATATCGATTTGAATTTTGGTATAAATACTTACTATTATGTACTGCACTAACAAAAAAATTTTCATAAATTAGACTTGACTGTAAGAGGCACTTTACCTATCTTTGAAATTTTTTTTAACTCGAACTTCGTTATCTGTAACATTTTTTGAAATTTTAGGTTATTATCTGAAAGAGAATTGAAAAGCACAAAAATAATGTATCTACTCTTAGTTCTTAAGCCTAAAAGCAACCGTTTACCTTAAAATGCCCATCAAAGGTTTTTGGTAGGCATTAACACGTGCAATTATCAAGTAGCCATGATCACAAAAACGATGGTCATCTAGTAAAAAACAATGATAAAACAATTAACGACATTAGTGACAAGAATTTGTTCTTTTATTTTTAAGAAAATGCCGCTACATAACGAATTCTCCAATGCTGAAAGGTTCGTTGTCACAGCATTTTCGTAAGCACAAAAGACAAAAAACTGATGTTACCAACGTCATTAATTGATTTCTTGTTGTTGTTTACTAGATTACAATCATTACCCATTGTTTTTGTGATCATGGCTACTTAATAATTGCACGTCTTAATGACAACCAAAAACCTTTGATAGGCATTTTACGGTAAACGGTTGCTCTTACGCTTATGAACTGAGAGTACATTATTTTTGTGCATTTTATTTCTCTTTCAGACAATAACCTCAAATTTTAGAAAGTGTTACAGATAACGAAGTTACAGCTAAAAAAACTTTTGAAAGATAGGTAAATTACCCCTTACAGTCAAGTTTAGTCTACGAAATTTTTCTTCTTAGTACACTACAAAATAGTAAGCATGTATACCAAAATTCAAATCGATATCTCTATATTTGTAGAAATTAACAAAAAAATTAAAAGTAAAAAATTCAACTTTGAGGCCCTACAACTTCTTACTGAAAGGACTTTGTACTAAGGTATATTAGGTTTAATCTATTTATTATGAATCTATGACTAATCGGTGTCCCATTTTTTTTGAGACACCCTGTATATATCAAAAGGGTGGTTTTTTACTAAGAAAACTCGAGTACTTCGACGTCTTAGAACCTGTTGTGGTTCAGATCCGTCACTGTCGACAATGGACACTGTAGGTGAACTTGCATCTGAGACAGATGATACAGAAGACATGATGACCGTAAT
>CALNHX010005083.1:0-114335 GCA_940337035.1 Agriotes lineatus
AAAGGTAGATACGTACTTGGCATCGGAACCTATTTATGGGGGTCATTTTATATGTTCGTGATAAAGATCCTACTCTGTGGTTTAATTTTACTCTTACGAAGCAGATTTATAATGCTGAATAGTTTTTGGATGAGTGGCTGTCAAGTTTTACAATGGAATAAGCATTATGGGGGTATTCAGATTGGTAAAGTACAACAACTTGCTGGATTCTATCAAACATTGTTTGAGATTGGGAAGAGCATCAACCAAATTTATACTTGGCCAATTTTATTAAATATGGGAGTGATTTTCTATACGACTGTCACTGAATTGTTTCAAATGGTTCACAGTATTGACTATGCGGATGAAGGTTTAGAACGAATAGTTTTTGCGTTCTTTCTGGTATGTGTACACTTATTTGAACTGATGTTGGTTATTATCTCAAGTGGAGCTGGTAGCAACCAGGTAAGTAGCTTTAATATCTAACTTAGGTGATACAATATATTCTCACGTATTTTCTAAAATAAGCAAAACATTTATAGAAATACATAATCTATTTAAATACCCTTAAATGCAAATATTCCATAAAAATTGATCATATAAACAACAACGGTTGTTTTCAAAAGTATTTCGTACATGGCAAGTAAGTAAGCAATCCTAGAGACATTTGTTCTGGCTTTAAGTATACTATTTTCCTCTCAATTACTATTTCCAGTTAGAGCCCTTGATCTACATCGTATATAGATCGATATCTTTAACCTCCTCGCCTATCATACAAAAATCCTTTGCAGTTGTGACCCTTAAAGAAGAATATATTTTCTGAAAATTGTAGGACATTAAGTTATCCATCAGTTGACAGTAATATCAAAGACAGTTTATAATAAACAATCCCATCACTTTGAACTAATAGCAAGAAAAAATGAAGAAGAAATCTTTCGAGTAGATGGTGCAATATGGCATTATCGAAAGATAACGACTTCCAGGAGTGAAGTTTGTGAATAATAACAATCCAGTTTATTGCCGAATCCTCTTCTTCTTCCTCCTCTGAAATCATGTTATTAACTACACGAGGGTAGTTCTATAAGCCTATCTAAGATGTGTGTGGGTTTAAATAAATTTGACAATAAAATCAACGTGAGGACACATGCTCTCCAAATTGGCATAAGTACATTGTAAAAATCCAATAATAGTCTTGAACAATTATGTAATGGACTGAAAACGTTGTAATGCGGTTTTTCCCGTGTCCTATACTCTACTTTACTTTGAATTTAGTTGCCCTTTTTTGCTAGTTAACTCAGTCGTAGAAGCACAAGACCCGCTCTTACCTCTTTGCGGGTAAAGGATTTGCCAATACAGATGGTTCCGACCTGCCCGTTATCACCTATAATTCTGTAATAATACATGCAAATCCTACCAGAAATAAAAACAGTTTGCATCAAAATACATAAACTCTGGAAAAAACATGCATGCATGAAAATACATAAAACCAATACACACTGGTAATAAATGTTAGATACGCTATCAATAATAGCTAAGAAATGTCCACGAGCTTAATGCTGAATCTACCTGCTTGAATACACTACTTAAGTGTAGGTGTAACTTATTAATTATCAACGCCACGTCAAAACACCAACTAGTGTTAACAATCTTTAAATTCCGCACACAAAGTTACTTCAGCCGGCTCTGTCGTTGCTCAAGCTGAATGCACTGCGCCATCAGGATGATGGAAGCGCTTCGTACTGACGCTCTGATTCAGCAGGTGAGCGCCCGTTGCTTTCGGGCTCGTAACTGCTCGCACTTTATCATTAATTTAATCTTGGTACTTAGTAGTAGGAACCAACCTGGTGTTCCATGGATTGCAAACTGAGCAGTAAGTCAAATGCCAGGCTAGCGGTGGTCGATCAAAGAGACCTCGTACGTTGACAGGATGGGCTTACTCGAAACCCAAACAGCAGCTTCTTACTGTGAAGGATGTATTATTCGGTGTTGATCCGAAGATAGTTCTAGGTTGTCGAAACAGTATTTAGGCTCAAGAATAACGGGGCCTCAACTGCTCTTAAATCAGGCTACATAAAAGCTATCAAGCGCACTATGCTTCGCCCGGAGTTCCTTCTATATGGATGAACTGACCGGTCACCTATTAGCAAGCGACTGACTCCCCGCGCTTCCGTTCGAGCATAACTTGCTTTTGTCCTATTAATAACCTCAACGAATGCATCAGCTGGTTGGTACCGCACGGCATGTGCACGAAATATGTAATGGGACTTTAATTTTGTTCCGACCTCTTTCGTTCTACCTAAAATTTTACTGGATTCGGCCCTGTACTAGTTTATATTCGAATTCATTTCAGCCAGCGTTCAGATGCTCGTAACCTGTAAAATTCCTTTAAAATCATTTTATTGGGACGGCGTAGTTCCTCGCAGTAATTTTCGTTTAGGTTATATTTCGCTGAATTGTAAGTATGAGCTTATTCTTTGATTTCTTATTGTCGATAATGCGTACTAACACTTTAGAGTTCTACGTATTGCTTTTTGTTGTTCTTGAAATTTGATATTTACGCCCGTGGACTTCCGTGCGTGGCATGGCAAGTATGTGAGACTTCCTTTGTGCTTTGTTTTAATCGGGGTTTCCCCCGAGTTCATGATGCAGTGTTTCCTTTCGTGTTGCAACAAGGAG
This sequence comes from Agriotes lineatus, assembly GCA_940337035.1. Classification (NCBI taxonomy): domain Eukaryota; kingdom Metazoa; phylum Arthropoda; class Insecta; order Coleoptera; family Elateridae; genus Agriotes; species Agriotes lineatus. The sequence goes on from CALNHX010005083.1 coordinate 2,656, forward strand.
ACGAAAAATTCAGTTTGGATTAGTAAAAGTGAGATGGACTCTTCTTTAGCGCGTGGGCAATTATCAAGCTCCGCGAGTTTAAAATTAATTAGTAGCGAGCCACCGGCCAGTTCACATGTGAAAATTCGCGGGCCCCGACTGCGACAAATCCCGTTGCAGTCGGGGACCCTGTTATTAAAACTAGGTGTGTAATCTTTTACGAACCTTTGTGGGCGCTTTGCGCCGAGTAAATTGTGTGAGCGTTTCACTTCAGCCCTAAATAGCAGCGAATTGTGATAGTTGGAGGAGTTCGGCGACAGTCTTCATAGCCGGAGGTTCAGAAAGATCTTCGGGGCGGTCGTGAAGTTAAGGGAAAGGCCCGCGAAACGTTTTATTGGGGAAAACGTCGTTTACCGTGTCGTTTTGTTGTCCGCTCTCTAAGTACAGAGGGACGCATAGTTTGCCATTAGTGTACATATAGTTCTAACGTCGTTTGATCATCCCCGCTTGTGTACTCGCGTCGTTTGAGGATTATTGCAGTTGCAAATTCCGATTACGTTCGCTGGGCCACCCCGGAAACTAGAGTCATCTTCGCCAGCCCCGTCGCCGTCCCGCTCTCTCTCCCAAGTTGGACCCCCTGAAGCGGCCTTGCCAAGCTTCCGCCGAGGACCTCATCGCTACCCCAAGATGCTTACAGCTCCAGGTATTTATTGTATGTGCGATATGTTTTGTGTGTCGAGATAAGTGGCGTCCGTAATTTTTACTGTGCAACCCCAGTGATCAAAACGTTGCGTACGCTCGCCTAATTTTAGAATTTGTTTTGCTTGTTGACATCAGGGGCTTTACTCTGGATATTTTGTCTTGTACTTTGTAATAACATAGTTAGACATTAAGGTAACTTTGCTTGGGGACCCTTTCATGTTCAAGTAGGGTGTGCCTTTCTTTTTATTAAATTTAAACTCGCCTCCGGGCGATTACTTCATTGTAAACTTGCTTGTAAATTTAACTGATTCAATAATAAATCTGTTAAAGTCAGTCGGTTTATTTGTCGAGTTCTGAACCCCTTCTGGATTCCTAAGTAATTTAGTTTGGGCAAAGGCCAGGTGTAACTGCAGTTGTAAAGCTAAAGCATGTCTTATGAGCAAGCAAGCATCAGAATTTGGGCCATTCAGTGTTCTTTTGTTATTCTTTAGTGACGGTGGCCTTTAAGGTAAGTGATTTAACGACGAGGTCGCCCGGATACTCGGAGGAGGCTTGGCAAACAACAGGCTGAGGTGTTCTGCAACGTACCTGGAGGACTTCTCCATAGGCTACGTGTATTGTTCTTGGTTCTAGACACGTTAGCCACCCCTAATCAGAACCAAGTGGCGCTCAGGCATTTCTTTTTTTGATAAGCAAGCTTTAGGGTAAGTACCCCGTCGGTTTTTTATTTAAGTCTTCGAACTACCCCTTCCCGGCTGAACTAAGTGCGGGTAACCGGAGCAACAAAATCTGTTCCGACACATTAAGATCGGTGTTTTCTGGGAAAGCCGGCGAACCCTGCAGTTTGTACCCGATTTTTGACAGTGCTCTTGATCAATGTCGATCTGAGCATTTAATCCTGTAACAAATATTCAATGCATATTTTAAATACACAATTCGTCTTAATATAATTATTACGACGCTTTTTTAATTTAAATTAACCAGATCGACAAACAAATTTCCGTACATGGTTAGGTTAAAATATCGTTATTTACATACATACAATATGGTTATTAGGGCACAACGCGTCCTTCTATTTTTCACATGATATTCACTTGTTGATCTAATACTAGTTGACTGATTGCTTTGAGTTCATCACACATATCTTGTGGTAATTGCCTATTTAATCAGCTGTGGATACTTCTTTGTCCTAGGTTGTAAAATGCAGCTCCTGTTCACTGATGAAGAGTAGATATGAATTTGTTAGTGGTTTCTTTTATAAAGTCATTCATTTTTAGGATACCCAGTTCTTCATGCATTTGTTCGTTTCTTATAAACCAGGGAGCATTTAGAATTATGCGCATAACTTTATTTTAGAATACTTGGATTTTATTCATATTCATTTTAGAAGCATTGCTCCATATTGGGCAGTAGTAAATAATTAATGGTCTTAGGATAGATTTGTCAAGTAGAAGAGAACACTCTATTTTTAATGGCGACTTTCTGTTCAAAATTGGATACAATAGAGCCAACCAGCTTTTTGTTGATGGGAAAGCTCCATTTAAGTTGCGTGTCTAGGTAAACTATTAAATATTTAACTGCGGAGTCTCTTGGATTTCACTCGATAGTTGTTTGGTTGATTTTTAGTGTTGTTGGGCCTTTTATTCTTTTAAGAGTCAATATTTTGCATTCAGATTTTGCTGTATTATCCTTAACCCTTCATTTGTTGAACCATTCAGTTAAGTTATTGACTACATTTTGTAGTGTTGCTATTGCCCTATGTAGATTTTCATGCTGTGTAATAACGGCAAACATCAATAATTCAGAGTTTGGCGTCCCCTGTAAGTCGTGTGTGTATAGACTGAATAGTATTGGGCCCAAGATACTACCTTGTGGGACTCCGGATTTGATGTTTTTGACGTTAGAATAGGTGGTATTGATTCTAATTGCAAATGTCCTGTTTTGTAGGAAAGAAGCTATGATCCTAACAAGATAGGATGGGATGTTTGTTTGTAACATTTTATATAATAGACCTTCAGTCCATACCTTATCAAATGCTTGCTGTAGGTCAACCAATGCAACTGTAGTATATTGCTTTAAGTGATACCCTTTCTCAATGACTTCAGTTAATCGCAAGAGTTGGTGCCCTGTGCCACGTTTTTCTTTGAATCCAAATCGAAATATTGGTAATATATTTTCGTTTAAACAAGTAGTTTTTAAACGTATGCTAATAATTTTTTCCAGAAGTTTTGATAAAGATGAAAGCAGGCTGATAGGTCTATAGTTTTCCGGGTTGTATTTGGTTTTTCCTGGTTTGTGAATAGGTAAGATGTGTACATTTGTAGATTACTTGAGAGGTACCTTTGTATATTTTCTACTAGGTCCATGTCAGTAGGTGTGTTTGGGTTACTTTCAATTAAATCTGCGAGCACTTCACATATGTCCTCGTCTGTCGATATGTTTTGTTGTCTTTGTTGAGTGGAGAGATAAGTGTGGGTTGTTTTAATATGCATTTTGTGGCTTGCCAAAGGGTGGTATCTTTTGATTCCAGCTGCTGTATATATCTTTGATAACTGTTTGTACTATAGTTGTCCAGTTCCCATTTAACTTCTCGATTTAGTCGATTAAGTACGTAGCTGTCGGTCTCTTCTGTTTTGCTAATCTCTTCGTGTTTGATTTTTATGTTTTATTAGGTTTAAGATATATATTGGTGGACTCAAGTTTTGAGATAGCGGTGTTTTTCTTTGTATAACTGTTGCTGCTTGAATGCTGTCCTTTAAGTTATTAGTGAATTTTTCTATTGCGACGTTTATATTTTCTGTGCTGTTAATATTTTTGGGTATTTCAAGTTTTTCATTCAGTACATTCTCAAATAGTTCCCAGTCATTGATTCCATTTATGAGTCTAGGTAATGGAGGTGTATGCTGTGGTTGATTTGAAAAGGACATTAAAACCGGGAGGTGATCTGAGTCCATCTCTGTTATAACATTCTGGTATATCGGTTTTTTGAAGTTTTTGTGTAGTGTTACATCTAGGATGTCTATATTTCGATTTTGCTCATACATATAGTATGTGTATTTTCTAGGAGCAGAGATTTGCATTGCGTGCATATTGGTTATATTGTGCAGTGTGATAGCATTTGGATTATTTACTCTACAGCCCCATAGTGTGTTTTTGTTATTAAGGTCACCTATTAACAGGGTACCTTTATTATCATTGAATATGTTTAATAAGTCCAGTTCGTCTATTGTACGGTTAGGTTGTTTATATACTGCTACTGTTTTAACTTGTGTGTTATCATTCAACTGAATTTCAATCATGATTGTTTCTAGGCTTGGTAGATTTTTGTTTGGTAAATTAGTATGTTTAATTTTCTTTTTAATGATAATTGCGACCTCTTCGGACGCAATTGCTGCCTCTCTATCATGTCTGTAGACTAGGTATACTGGTATTTTACATTTTTCGTTCTCTATTAAGTGAGTTTCCGATATGCAAGCTATATCTATGTTGTGCCTAGTTAAGAAATTTATGAATATCGATCTTTGGGCTTTGCTGCCATTTGCGTTCCAGTTCACAATAGTTACGTTATTTATAGCGTGTGCTTTATTTAAGTCCATGTTGAAGTAGGGTTGGGCTTAACGTTGTAAGATAGGAGGTGATTTTGTGTAGGTGCGGTTTGATCACTTCAATTATCAGTTTGATGATTGTTGTTATGACGTCTGTTGAACTTTCTGGTTGATTTCTTGTGGCTGTTGTATTATTTTGGGCTGCAAATAATCTGTTATCTGTAACTCTATTATATATTCTGTTGGATCTTTCTGTACTATTGGACATTTTAGTGTAATATGAACATCCCTTATAGTTTGCGGGGTGATCCTCTCCGCAATTTACACATTGCGGTTTTTGGTTAGGTTCTTTGGGGCAGTCTGTGTACATGTGTTTTCCCGTGCACTTGACCCAAGGCGGTTCGAGTGGACAGTAATTTTTCTTGTGCCCGTATCTCTGACATCTTCTACATTGGGGGATATTAGCAGTTTTTTTTCTTTGTTCAATCGTTATGACACAATGTTTGTATTTTGTGAGATTGAATATTTCTATTGATTTATTATCTTTTACTAAGTCAACAGCGCAGATGGAGATTGGTATTCTTTGTTTGTTGTAGAGCCTATCTTAACTAGTTCATTTTTTATTTCTTCTTCAGATATTGAAATTGGTATATTAGGTATGACTACAGATAGTTGATTTGCTGTTGGATATTTATATGTACGGAATATTATGTTATTTTTTTTATAAAATTTTGTAAGTTTTCGAAAGTTTTCGCTGCTGGTAAGATTAATGTGCAAAGTTGTTTCTCTACATACTGTTGTGAACTTTTCGGATATCGTTTTCACTAAATCTTTTATTACTTCCTGATAGTTTGTATCTTCGTGCACGTAAATAGTTGGAATCTTAGGTTGTTTGCTTATATTTTGTTTTTTAGAATTCGGAACCGCTTGCTTTTGTGTTATTTGCATCCTGAGTGATTTGACCTAAGTTTATAGATGTGTCATCTGGTATATAATATTTATTAGCCGTAATTAGAGTGGTTGGATGAAACAGATGTTTTCTGTTGGGTTCAGTAAGAGTAGGTGAAAGTTGACTGTTATCGGGTTTATTAGCCATAATGTTATTTTAATCGGGCTCTCCGAGTAGCCCAATTGGGTATGAACCCTTTTGTTAAACGTTTTTAAAGGCCAGTGCAATTAGTAATCTGCGATCGTAATTATAAACTAGTTCGCTGTTGTAAAATCAAAGTTTTCGACCTTGGCGCGCCTGTGTGCGCATCGTCATCTTGAAAAAACCAGCCGAAACCACGGAAGAATTAAGTTTTTCCATATATCTCCTTTCCAATGCAAATTTAGGTTAAAGTAGCCTTAACAAATTAGGTAGAGCATACAATTTTCTACAACTATTGTATTTACAATTTTCGTCTATCTCTAATAGATACCGTGATATAAAGTCGTGGAGATACGTACGTAAGTAAAATGTAACACTAGGTTTAGTTTTCGTTAGTATCTCACTTCCCGTATTTCACGTGCAATTGCGAGAAAAAATACTAACACCAATTTAGTAGAGCCTAAAATTTCATAAAAGACGTGTATGTTTTGTTTTTATCTTTATTAATTATAGGTTCTATACCTTTCACAACTTTATTTCACAACTTATGAAATCAAATTCCAAACTAATGAAAACAGATTTCACACAAATTAAAATGGTTTCAAATGTAATAAAATAAATTTCTCACACACGAAATTAGATTTCAATAAAATTAAAATAGATTTCACACAAATGAAAACAGATTTCAGTATTATGAAAGCAATATTCAATTAGTTTGTTTTTAACTATGTAAATGAAATAAACTAAGAATTATAATTTAAATATACAATAAGAATACCTTAAATACTGAAATTGCATAACATATCATTTTAACTTGATTTAATTTCACGAAAATCTTCTTCACTTAATACAGCAACATAATACTTCTCCACATGATTTGTATATCCTAAGAGGTGCTGCTGTTGAATCTCAGTAGTGATGGGGTCGGCGATATTTTCTAAAATCCTCATTTCATGCTGAGTTATACTGGCAACTTGATTGTTAGGACGGTCATAATTTAATATGTTTTGCATTTGCTCTTGGAGCTGCTTCTTAACAGAAGATTTAAAGGAACCCCAAAAGAGTTCAATTAGATTCAACAAATACGAATATGGAGCAAGGCGTACAATTGCCAAATCTTCTTCTGGTTTCAAAATGGCTTTGCGATTTTTATGCACGGGCGCATTATCAATAATAAATGTTGGGTGTGACATGCCTTTATTATTACAGATTGTAATCAAGTTCCGGAACCAAGCTCTACAATTCTCAGCTTTGTACGTGCCTCTTCTATGCTCGAAAGATACAATTTGGGTTGAGCTCATTGCTCCTATGCAACGCAAATTACTGCCTTTACTCGTAGGAACAATAATATGAACTCTATGGCCAATTTTCGACCTGCTTTCTTTACGCTCGCAATACAGGTTAAAGTTGGATTCATCAATCCAAATAAGAGTCCTTTCGTTTGCTTTGCTTTGCAAAATGTTTTCTACTTATTCTCTACGCTTTTCCTTATTTTCATTTCTATTCATATTTGGAACTTGTGGCCTAATTGCCTTAAGTGAAAATAGTCTGCCATCCAACCAGTTCTTTATGCTATTATAACAAACTCAAACTTCAAATTCCACATTAACACGATCGGCCAAGTCTTTTCGTCTAGACATAGGTAGCTTCTTCTGCCTTTGAAGATATTCTTCAGTTATTTCTTCGCCACAAAGAAAACACTTTGATTTGAACTCTCATTTGGGACCATTCGACCTGAGTGAACGAGTTTGAGGCTGGCGCTCCACCTCTACGAATAAATGCCAAGATGAGTTTATCATTCGTGTAGTTCTTCTGACGAGGAACGTGCACGGTCACTTCCATCAAGTTCTTCAACAGCGACTGATGCGAGGTGATTCCTCGTTTTAAACTCTCATTTCGAAGTGAAACAACTCCTCACTCCTTCAGTAACACCACTTCACCATCATTCAAACTTTTGTCGCATATGAAGCAATGTGCTGCTGCCGGAACCGACATATCAAATAGTACACTTAACACACGCCCACTGTCTTATTTTAACGACGCAAAAATATTGACAATCGTTTCGCACTGAACGCTCATTATAACACAGAGAAGCACCCGTCCTGGAACTAAATTCTAGCCACAGCATTTTTATATCTCGGTAACTATTGGAAATAGAAGAACATTGATAATACAATAGCTGTAGACAATTTTATGCTCTACAAAATTTGTTAAGACTACTTTAACCTAAATTTGCATTGGAAAGGAGATATTGAGAAGGTTATGTTCTTTTAATTTAAAATAATTAATTAAATAAATGATTAAGAACCACCTCGCAAATATTTTATTTGTAAGACGACTAAAAGGAGTTGTAATTTACTGACTCGTTGAAATAAATGGCTATATGCCCCGTTGATATTTTATTTATCTGCAAGTATTAATAATTATTATGGCTAGCTCAAATTTCGGTAAAGCATTTACTCTTTCTCTCGGTTAGGTTCAATTGGGCTGAATGTATAATTCTTAATTTAACTTCTGTACTTCGTCTTCGTACTACTGCGCACAAGCAAATACTCGAAAGTAGGTCATACGATCAATTTAAATGGTTTCCGCTGGCAAAGTGCGATCGTGAAATTAAAAACAAAGTGAAAATTTATCACAGTTCCACCAGTAAATATTTGAATTAAGCTGTTTCGCGGCATTAACATCATTTTTGTTTTTCTAGAATTTGTTAAAGGGGGCCCACATCTACGCACCAATTGTTTTAGTTGGCGTCGTTTACGGATCTTTTACATAACCCCAAATTATGGAGTTGGGCTATTTTGCGGGCTGGATTTATTTTACAGCAATGAATATGGCTTGTATTGCTTTAGGTATGACTCTTGCTACACTTACATAAACATCCCGGTGCTCACTTAGCTAATTGTAGGTTTAAACAGTACCTATGGTTGCCGATCATATATCGGGGCTCAACGGCGATGCTGGTCTCGTTGTCGGACTGCTATGGGCTGGATCCTGCTGGAATCTTTGGAACACGTGCTCACGTAGCTGATCGCTGCTCTGGAGTCTTCCCCTCTGGGCTTTCTCAACTTGTAGGCCTCCACGCAGATATAAAAATAGGCGGCTTCCGATGTTAGGTTATGGTCACTCGGACTCGGAGAACTTTATAACTTTAGGTGTTGGTTTTCGATGCAAATAACACCACACGACCACGAAATTGCACTGCATTGAGTGGTACAATTTTTATTGCTAAAACAATTTTCTATTATATGAAAATTAGTGTTATTCGGGAGTACATTTTACATGTCAATGCTTAAATTAATTCAATTGTTTTCCTCAATATTTACTATAAGCAATTGCTCGTTTTAATCTTAAATAAAAACGGATGTGAATCAAGTTCAAAATGCTTAGTTATAAATCTAAATTTGCCTAGAAACTACAACTTATGTTAAAAATTCTTATTCTAAAATGGTCCACATTTATAATTAGTTAATCCAGTCTTTGCGTCACGGCACGTTTGTTAATTTGCTTTAAACTGTTCACATAAGTCACTGCACTGATTAATTTTATGAGAGTACTTCCTTCACCAAGGCGCCCGTTGATTTCACTTGTCTGATTTTCCACCCAATTTTTAGTTCATCTGCTGTGTCCTTTTCTTCATTTTTATATAACCCTGGCTTGTTGATTCTAACAATTTTTCATCAAATGCCTTAATTTCAGCCTACTTAGCTGCTAGTTGCAACGTTTATTAGCTTATCTAGCTTTTCCTACCTTTCTTTTAAAATCCTAACGAATATTTCACTGTTTAATTATCCTTGAATTTTTGGCTTCAATTTATTGCCTTTGCAAACCATCTTTGTAATTAATAATTCGGCCATTACTTTGCACAAATATCTTCTTTTAAATTTTATTTTACATTCAACTTAGATCCTTGTGAGAATTGAGCTTTGCTTAAACCGTTCTTTAATTAATTATACTGCTATTAATTGGCATCTCTTTACCAATGAATTCAATGTATTAAATTCAAAGTTTAGCATTGCAGTTATGTAAAATACCTCACCCTGAGCTTTAATGAAATGTCCATTAATTTGGAAATGCTATCAGAGTTGAGTTTGTAGGGCTTAATACCATGGCAAAATATGGGAAAAACTAAATTTTGCCGCGGTTTCGGCTGGTTTTCTCAAGATGGTGATGCGCGCACAAGCGCCCCAAGGTCGAAGACTTGGATTTTACAACAGCGACCCAGTTTGTAATAGTATATTAAAGTATGAGTGGATAACAAGGTCTTTATCACGCGCGAGTTTTCGAGCACGACGGCGTAGCCGGAGTGCTCGAAATAGAGCAAGTATTTTAAAGACCAGGTATCTACAAATACTTTACGCTATTTTTTATTATACCTGCAATACTGGAATTAAATTACGCACTAAAAACTTAGAAATAATTTTTGTCGTGATAAATCGAGAGGGCATAATAATATTGCTACTATAGTTACGAGAATTGTTACGTTTTTGTGGCGCCCACGTCCGTTGTTGCATTAAGCCGTTTCCTTGACAACTTTTAAAGCTCGGCGAGTTTTAATCGCCTGTTTTCGCACGCTCAGGCGTGCTTTAAACGGCGATTCTGATGCAAGTATAATAAAAAACATATAAAAAATTGAAACTACCGGAATAATTACGATTGCAACACATAGTTTTTCGCTTATTGCACTGGCCTATTAAGGTAGAACTATTTCTAATAATATCTTATAAATGTTTTCAAGCACAAGGTCACTAGATAACTTCGCTATCACAGAGGTCGTATTAACATCCGCACGCGCTCGCGGTCAGACCCGAACAATTCTTACAATGTAAGAAATACAGTTTGCCTTAAATCTAGCAAGGTGATTATTACATACCTAGGTGACACAAACTATCTCGTTACAACGTATACGCTATATACTTTTTTCAAATCTTAATGGATCAAACAACCTTTAATAGATTTTATGTATTTCAATATTTAATTAAAGGGTTTTAGCATACACCATTTTAATTAATTTTACAGACAGCTATATAACGAAGTTATTCCATAAGACAATCGCTTAGTCATTAAAATTAGTAATCAACCTAATGCCGTAGCTTGAGTAGTTTACAAATCTTATCTGCAATATAATGTATTACTGGTAATATAAACTGCAAGGTTTAGGTCGTTTCAGACAAACCCGAAAAGGGGATTGTATGACGTATGTCGAATATTATATAAAAAATAAACTTCCAGCTATACTAATCCTAGTATTTGCAAGAATTCCAGAATTGATGTTTGCTATATGTTTTATTACTCGTAGGCAAATGCTGTAAAGAAATTGCTAATCAAGGTAGTGTCGAGAGTAAAGGATTGTAGTGCCAGGAAAGAGGTATATATACAAAATTATTTAAGGAGTGGTAATTACACACCTTTTTTAGATCAATGCGTTTTTGTTGCAGCTGCTCCATTACGACTTCAAAATGACCGCAGGAGGGTTCTTTACTATGGATTTTACCTTAATCTTTACCGTATACTTTATTTAGTATTGTATGATAAATAAACAATTATTATCGTATGTTTCAGATGATCGGTGCAATTAGCACATATCTAATAATACTTATTCAATTCGATAAGGCCATTGAACGTAATTAGAGTGTTGACATTTAAAAAGATATATGTATAGAGAGTAAGAATGAAATTATGATAAAAAATGTTCATACATGTGGCTACAGTATACGTTAACGTACTTGTAGCTTTATTTTGCAACCATAAAATAATTGATGTGATAATAAACGACTGCAGAAAAAAATCGACCTCTGTAATCTTCTGATGTGTTGTTTGTTGGTAGTTTACAGTCAGTCATGCAGAATCCATCCTCCAATAACTTCATAGCTAATGTGGATTTGTATAAAGTTCTTAACTCTATCGTACCAAAGACATGAAGGTCCAATTAATACCAAAACCAAAACGTGTCCGACGTAGTCACCTAAAGTTGTATAGCACACTTGTAGTATTGACTTTTTAATAAATATATAGAATGTAAGCATAAGATTGTGATAAGTAAAAAATGTGCATATATGTAACTACAGTATACGTTAACATACTGTTAATTTTATTTTTCACCTATTAAAGAGGTGATAATAAACGACTGCAGATAGAAATCGACCTTTTTAATCTTCTGATGTGTTGTTTGTTTATAGTTTACAGTCAATCATGCAGAATCCATAATCCAATAACTTGATAGCTAATGCGAGTTTGTATAAAGTTCTTAACTCTATCGTATCAAAAACATGAGAGCCCAATTAATACCAAAACCAAACCGTGCTCGACTTAGCCACGTAAAGTTGAATAGCCTAATGGAACTTCCCTAAATTCAATTTGATTATAGTTTGGGTCAGTAAGGGCATCGTGGCTACTACAATGGTAAGTAGCAACACTCCCTTCTGGTAAACTTCCAGCAGGAAAATACCACACAAAACCGAGGTAATTCGAACCCCAAGTATTCATTTAATGTGCTCAAACGCATTCTGTGAGAATAATCGATCACGAATTATTACAAAGCACTTCCATGCTTAACCGTAACGAAAATAATCAATTGCGTTTAGTAAATAAGACAGTATTTGTAGTGAAACGAAATAAAAATGACTAGTAGTACAACTAGGTAAACGTAGTAAATGGAAAAGTTCATCTTCACAACGTGTAGTGCTTGTCATAAATTAACAAGGTGGAATAATTAAGATCAATCAGTATAAAGTCGTAACGTAAAACGTCATCTGCAAGAACCCAAGTACTGGTTACGGAAGAACCATAGAAGCGATGATAGAATCCTCGTCGTAACGTCCTCTTCAGATGGTGGGTCGAACTTCAAAACGTAAGCGGTAGCCCAGAATGTAGTCGCCCACGACGAGGTAAAAGAGTAAACATTGAGGGACTGACGTAGAAAATAAACATGCTGAGCCATTATTTTCAACGAATCGGGCAGCGAAGCCCTGATAATTTTCCGACAAAAACGGAACCTGTAGTAAAAAGTGGGGGTTATTGGAAACCCCAGACAGGAAACAGATCGTGCAAATGTTTAGCAGACAAAAATGGCACTTCGCAAAACAGAGGCAAGACTGTTGCACTCCCGGATACTGGCTGTAGCGGTGTCACCACATGTAACAGATTCACTTGTAGTTTTAAAGTGGGTATACACCTACATCGCAATTTTAGCTTGTGTTCTAAAGACTTTCAAGATTACCATTCATAAAACGTCAAAGCAAGGGCTCGTGATTTTAAGTTCGCATAAAAAACATATCGTACGGTTACCATAACTAACAGACGCGAATAAATATTGAACACCTGTACAATATACTGTTACAGCTAATTTGTAGTTATAGCATGCAATATTAGAGTTAGCTAGATAAGCTCTATTTTATAGCTACTAAGACAACTAGAGTTTTATATATATATTGTAGCTGTTTGCAGGCCATTTAGACCCATAGCTTAATTATCCTCTTCTATTCCTTTATGTCCTTAGCTTTGCTTTTCCAGTTTCTTACTTTCTTCTCACTTAAATCTTGTAGTACGGCCTCTCTCCACCTTCTTCGCGGTCTGCCTCTTTTCTTCTTTAATCCTGGTTCCCTCCATGCATTTTTTTTTCACTATTCTGTCTTCTGGCATTCCTTCCATATGCCCTAACCACTGGAGTCGTCGTGCTTTGACCACCTCGTCGATCTTTGGACTCTTATATAATTGGTACACTTCCTCATTCGTTCTTCTTCTGTATAAATCCACTTCTTCTTTCGCTCCTAATACTTTCCTCAATATTTTCTTTTCCCATGCCCTTAGCCTCGCTTGTACTTTGTTGTTTAGGGGCCAAGTTTCGCACCCGTATAATGCCGTAGGTCTTACTATGGTTTTGTCGAGTCTTAGTTTGGTGCTTATTGTTAGATGCTTGCACCGTAAAAGGTGATTTATTGTCCCTACACTTCTGTTCGCTTTCAGTAGCTTCGCCTCAAATTTCTTTTTCTTCGCGGCAGTTATTTGTCAGTAAGGCTCCCAGATATACAAATTCTTCTATCTCTTCAAACTTTACCATTTTATTCCCTATCTTCCACTCTCTAACTTCTTCCCTTTTGGTTCCTATTCTCATAATTTTCGTTTTGCAATAATTTATCTCTAATCCTATTTTTTGTGCCTCTCTTGCTAATATTTTCGTTAATTCTTCTAGTTCCTTGATGCTTCTTGTTACTAATGCAATGTCATCTGCGTACCCAATCACTTGATGACTTTTAATAAGTATATGCCCTGTCTTATTTAATTTGCTTTCCCGTATAATAGCTTCTAGTGTTAAATTGAACAGTAACGTGGCTAATGGGTCGCCCTGTCTTAGACCGTTTTTAATTTCAAAGTCTTCAGTATTTTCTCCGTCCACCCTTACATTGCGTTTTGTGTTATTGAATGTCATTTCGGTTTTATTAGTTTTACTGCTATTTTAAATTTCTTCATTATGTTCATCATCCTTCTTCTATTAACAAAATAGTACGCCCTTTTAAAATCCACAAAGAGTACTACTAGGGGAATTTGGAATTCGTAACCGGTTGTTAATACTCGTTCATCAAGAAGATTTGATTCGTTGTCCCTCGGCCTTTCCAGAACCCTGCTTGGTACTCCCCAATTTGTGGTTCTACAATCTTCCCTACCCTCCTTTTAATTAAGCTTGATAAAATCTTATATGTAACGTCCAATAACGAAATTCCACGGTAATTGTTACAACCGGTGGTATCTCCCTTTTTTAAAATCGGCACTATTGTCGCGTTTTCCCAGCTGGTAGGCATTCTTTCTTGTCTCCATATCTCTAATATAAGCTGGTATATTTTTCCCCTAAAGCTCTCTCCTGTGTACTTTATATTTTCTGCAGTGATACCATTTATTCCTGGACTTTTATTGTTTCTTAAACTGTCTATTGTATCCTATATGTCTTCTCTTCGTGGCTCTTCAGTTTCTTCGGCATTTCTTTGCTTCTCTTGTTCTTGTCTATCATCTTCTTCACCTTCCTCTTGTATTTCTTTTTCACCCTCGTTTAGCATCTCATAGAAGTATTCCCTCCATCTCTCCTCTGTTTCTTCTTTGTCTCCTAGTAGATTTATTTCCTTGTCTTTTATGTACGTTGCTTGGTTGGCTCTTTTCTTCCCCTTCTTCACTTCTCTATAGTAATTTCCTATTTCTTTATTTTGGTACTGGCGTTCTATTTCTTTCACTCCTTGTTCCATGTACTCCCTTTTATTTTTCCTGTTCAGTTTTTTGCTTTTTGATCTCTTCTCCCTGTATGCATTCTCAACATCCTGGTTTTGTGTCTGAAGCACTTTGAGTCTTAGTTTATTTCTCTTCTCCACTTCCCTTTTGCATTCTTCATCCCACCATGTGTGCCTTTTTATTCTTTGCTTCAGTGGGATTGCCTTTTCCGTTGCTTGTTTCACAACTTTCTCCACTTTTTCCCATTCTTGTTCAATATTTTGTGCATTTAGCCTCTTATCCTCTTCGTATTTACTCTTGATTTCTTTTTCATACTTTCGTTGAACATTCATCTCCTTCAGTGCCTGGTAATCATACTGCTTCTTCCATTTCTGAATCCTCTTCTTCTTCAGCTTCCTATTCACCTTCATGTCTATCCTAACCAAAAAGTGATCCGTGTCTGCATCAGCTCCTCTACACGATTTTACATTTTTTATAGTCTTACAGTGCTTCTTGTATATCATTACGTGGCCTATTTGATTTCTGTAATTACCATGTCTCTTTGTATATATTTTTTCTTTTTTTTATAGACAGTTTAAAAATCGCGATCGTGGCTTAAATTCGAGCGGCCGCAGGGAGCGAGAATTTAATAGACTGAAATTTTTAAAACTATAAAACTCGTGTTGTCTTCAAGATTTTTTCTAACAATAATAATGTCTGCAAGGGGGCGCTCGGGGCTCTGCCCCTCTCCAAAAGAGCCCTCAGGGCTTCGCCCCTCTCCAAGGAGGCCCTCGGGGCTCCGCTCCTCTCCAAGGGGGCCAACTAGGCTCAGATCCTCTCCAAGGGGACCCTCGGATCTCCGCCCCTCTCCAAGGAGGCTCTCGGGGCTTCACTCTCCTCCAAGGTGACTCTCGGGGATCCGCCCTTTCCAATGGGGCATTCGAGGCACTTCATTATCGCATCATTTTATTCTGCTTCTAAAGTAAATTTGGGCTCGGATCATGACATTTTTTTTATAAAATATGTCGTCAATCTTATAAAGTAAAGTCGTGTTAGAAAAAGTAGTTTATGAAATACGTTTTTCCTTTGTTATATGCAACTCTAGTTACTTTTAGTACACTTTTAAATTTTACACTTAATTTATGCTATCTATATACCCGCACTCCCATTCTAATAGTTTTTTTTGTGCCATATCCTTTTTGAGTCTTGATAACAAGGGATTGTGAACTGCTCTTTCGGTATTTTTTCTGCTTTAGTTTCAAGCGAGATGGAGGCTGTGCCTTATGGTTTTGATGGTTTACTAAGGGTTGATATAGCTAACTGCGAATAGAGGATTTAGGAGCATGGGAATCTTTTGAGCTTTCTGTTAATTTTTACTTCCCTTTAC
Source organism: Agriotes lineatus (assembly GCA_940337035.1). Classification (NCBI taxonomy): domain Eukaryota; kingdom Metazoa; phylum Arthropoda; class Insecta; order Coleoptera; family Elateridae; genus Agriotes; species Agriotes lineatus. The sequence continues at coordinate 18,554 of CALNHX010005083.1, forward strand.
GATAAAGAAAGTATTGGATTCAATCCAAAAATTCGAATTAGAGTTTTTAACAGATTTTCAAGTTTTAGAGTCTCCTAAACCCTAAAAACATATTGTTTTTTATTGGAATGTCTGTGTGTCTGTCTATGTGCATATCTGTGTGTCTGTTTGTGAACAGAATATCTCAAAAACGAAAAGAGGTATGGCGTTGAAACTGCATATATAAATTTTGTGTACTATGTAGATGCGACAGCAAGCTTTTAAAGAAAATCACATAACCGAAAGTAGGTGTTTACTCTTTTGATTTTTCGTTTTTTTTTTGATTTTTTCAAAAACGGACTAACGATTTTTTTCAAACTTTACATTTTATTACATTTTTAATGTGTATTGATGTGAGATACGTGATTTTCCAGTTGAATACTTCTAAAATGAGTTTATTTTGTTTTTTGTTTTTTTTTTATTAACTCCTATTTTAAATAGAACCCCGGTATATTATTACATTTTTGAATTCAGCTTAAAATTCTAGAGAAAATCGGTCTCTACAACTAACGCTCTATTTTGTACCGTTTTTGTAGAATTTTTTATTTTTTTAAATTTTTGACAAATGCTTAAAAATTTAAAATCAATTTTTTGGCTAATTATAAGATCACTGTAAAAGGAAGTTGTGTGCGTGTATCACACCAAATTTTTTCTCTATGATTAATTACATAATTTTCGAAAAATGATTTTCCATAGTCTAGGTCAAAAGGGTTCTTATTGTCGGTATGTCCGAATACTATTTCGAAAGGTGATAATTTTAAATTCGAATGAATAGTATGATTGTAGCCATTAGACAATCTTGTATTTTCTTATGTTCGGGCATTTCTCCTAAAAGTCTGTAGTGTTCCATTAATGTCGAATGAAAACGTTCTACTGGGGAATTGGATTCGTGATGATAAGGTGTTGTATGCAATTGAATTTTGTGTACTTGTTAAATGCTTAGGAAAGGTTGTTTATTAAATTCATTATCTGTTATTAATGTGTTAGGGGCCGTAAAGGTTGTAATGAAAAGAATAGTCGATCTGTCACATCGATCATGTTACTGGATCGTAATTCATAGGCTTTAGCGAATTTTGAAAAAGCGTCTATTAACGGTAAATATTTAATTCCTTTTATTTGAAATATATCGATATGAATTGTAGGAAATGGTCCATTAAAAGTTGGAGTTAATTGAAAGGGTTGCTTTATGGGATATCTGTTATACTTTTGCGTTCTACAAATTTGACAATTGTTAATAAAATTTTTAATGTCTTTACTCATACCTTTTCAAAAATATTTTCTTTGTAGAGCTCTATTGTTTCGGATATTCCTCTGTGATTCGTTTTACCATGGTGATAATTAATGATTTGATTGTGTCGTTCTTCAGGTTTAATTATGTATGTGACTTGTGTAGTACATCTGTGGTATTTTGGGGGTGTTTTCATTTGTTATTGAACTGATATATATATATTTTTTTTTATTTGAAATATTGCTACAATCTAGTCTTAGACTAATAAGTTGCTTGTTTCTAATCCTACGATACTAAAAATCTTAATATCTAAGAGTCACCCATTGATGTCTTCTTAGCTAAATCTAACCGCTAAAGCACTTCTTCCATGCACTTTACACAGTTTACTCTGCTTTAACACTAACAATTCACAACACTAAATCGTGGGGTTTGATCCTCTTAAGTCTCCTTAGTTGATTTGAATTATCGAGTAGTTGGATGGCCTCGATGTTTTCATGTTGTAGAAGTCGTGCTTCGTGGCTGCTTGCATGTTTATGGATTTCTTTTTCGACATATGCCACACCTAGGTCCCTATGGAGATCTTCGTTTCTAATATACCAAGGTGCGTTTACTATGTTCCTTATCACCTTATTTTGAAACGTTTGTATAATCTTGACGTTCGATTTTGCCGTACAGCCCCAAAGCTGTAATCCATACGTCCACACGGGTTTTAAAATTTGCTTGTACAGGAGAAGCTTATTATGTATTGACAAGGCTGAGTTTCTTCCCAGCAGCCAATACATTTTTTTATATTTGATAGTTAGTTCTTCTTTTTTTTTCCTCACATGGGCTTTCCAGCGAAGTTTCGTGTCTAGCGTAAAACCAAGATACTTTGCTGTATTGGCATATGGGACCATTTGTCCATTTATATGTATTGGTACATGTTCGATCCGTTTATTTGTAAAGTCTATATGTACTGATTTTCCTTCATTTAATTTGATCTTCCATTTCTTAGTCCATTTTTGGAAATTATTAATGGAAGATTGAAGTTTATTGGCTGTTTCTGTATTATTTTCTCCCACGGTTAGTATAGCAGTATCGTCTGCAAAAGTAGCCACAGTGTTATTTGCTGGTTCTGGAAGATCACACGTATAGAAGAGATAGAGTACCGGCCCCAAGACACTACCTTGCGGTACTCCAGCTTTAATTTCTTTAAGAACAGAATAGGCGTCATCTTGTTTGATCCTGAAATATCTGTTCGATAGATAAGATTTTATGATGTCCGAATATTGCTTAGGTAGAATCGATTTTAATTTCCACTGCAAGCCTTCATGCCACACCTTGTCGAAGGCTTGCGCTACGTCCAAAAATACTGCAGAACACACTTTTTTTTCTTCTAGGGCTTTTTCTATAATATGGGTAATTCGATGCACCTGATCTACCGTTGAATGTCCACATCTGAACCCAAACTGATGGTCTGGGATCAAATTTCGTCTCTTTATAATTGGCTGCATTCTTTTGAGGAGCAATTTCTCGAATAGTTTAGATATAACCGGTAATAGTGATATTGGTCTATAAGAGGAAGCTATATGTGGAGGCTTTCCTGGTTTTGGAACCATAACTATTTCCGCTACCTTCCATAATGTAGGTACATACTTAAGCCTGAATGCGGCGTTGATAAGATAGGTCAACTTGACAATCGCTTTCCTTGGAAGGTTCTTTAGGATTTCGCCTGTAATTAAGTCAAATCCAGGGGCCTTTTTTGAGTTGATGTTGTATTTAATTTCTTTAATAACTTCGCCTGGCGACACCGGTGCTATATTTTCTTCGTCCCGTGAGACAGCTTCTTCTAATGCCGCTTCTTCTTGTAGGTCGTACGGTTGGAAAATGCTCTCCAGGTGAGCAGCAAAACATTCCGCTTTTTGTTCGCTGCTCCTAGCCCAATTCCCATCTTCTTTTTTAATTGGTGGTATCTGCATAATAGGCCTCTTTAATCTCTTTGTTGATTTCCATAAGGAATAATCTGTACTGCTATTATTGGTCAGCTTTGTCAAATAGGAAGTAGTAGATTCCTCTTTTAGTTCTTTAATTTCTCTTGTGAGTTGTTGGGTAAGATTATTTAATATCGTTTTGTCTTGACGGTTCCTGGTTTGTAACCATTTTCGTCTTGCTTTCCTTTTTTCGATTACTAATTTCTTAATTTCTTCCGGATAGCAGCAACCTTTTAGGCGTCTTTTAACATCTGGAGTACATTCCCAAGCGCTGATCTGGATGTCTTTATTGAATTTTTCTACCTCAGCGTCCAATTCTTCTTCTTTTCTAAGGGGTACGTCTAGAATTATTTTATTATCAAGTAATTGCTTAAAGCTTGCCCAATCTGTGTATCTATTAGATAATGTAGGATTATTTTCTTTCTGTATTATGTTTTCACTCAAGGTTAGCGATATAGCTGAATGATCAGAAAGTAAGTCGTGGCATTCGTCTACCTGCATGTAGTTAGGCGAGATATTTTTTACTATAAAGAAGTCGATCAGGTCAGGTACCTTGTTAAGATCTGAGGGCCAGTATGTCGGCTTTCCGGTAGATATAAATGTACCTCCATGTTCATTGGTTGCTTTTAGTAGTTCCCTACCTTTAGTAGTAATTATTCTGGACCCCCAGTAGGTATGTTTTGCATTATAATCACCGCCAATAACAAATCTTCTGCCTAGATGATTAAATAGATCATTGTATTCATCTTTCTTTAAGGTGTGTCTAGGTGGGCAGTAGATTCCTGCCACTGTTAGTGAATATCTATTTGTTTTTATTTTAACTGCTGTCACCTGCATTTTTTCTGTAACGTAGTTGGGTTCTTCATGATGTTGTATATTTTCCTTAACTATCACTGCACTTCCTCCTTTAGCATCGTTGTCAGGGTGAATTGCATGATAAATTTTATAGCCATTAAACTTAGCAAATGAATGTTTGGTAAAATGGGTCTCCGAGATGAGCGCTACATCAATGTTTTCTATCTGGAGTACTAATTGAAGCTCCTGTAGGTGGTTGAGGAGTCCATTAGCGTTCCATGTAAGTATTTTAAGAAAATTGGACATTGGAATTAGGTTTAGGTATAGCTCCCTTGGTGCTATATTCGAGTCTTTTCAGTCGTTCATCCAGAGCGGAAATAATAGTTCCTTGTTTATCTAATTTAGCTAAAATTAGTTGGAGGGTTAGCTCTACGTTATTATCTTGCTGGTCATTCTTCAGCATAGTTCGTTTATTTGACGCAACAGTTGCAAATGTTACGTCTTTACTAACTTTATTAAAGACTGCAAGATTTCCTTTATTGTTTTTTACCTGTTTTTCTTCCGTTGTTTTATTAGATACGTTAGGCGTGTTTTTCTCCATAGCTTTATTTTTAATTTTCTGTAGCTCAACGGCTACTTTACATCCGCGATAGTTTGCTGGGTGTTCTTCGCCACAATGTATACATTTTGGTTTGGCCGTTTTTGGTTTAGGGCAGTCTTTTGTGTGATGTTTACCTACACATTTAACGCATCTCGCCTCTTTATTACAATATCTTTGTGTATGCCCGTATGCCTGGCACTTCTTACATTGTGGTATTAGTTTGGAAGTTTTATAGGATTGAATCTCTACCTTACATTGTTGAATATGCTTAATAGCATGAATCTTATTTATATCTTCGCTGAGGTCAAAAGTCAATATGAACATATCAAGCGGTTCTTTTGTTTTCCATTTGATTTTGTTTACAGCATTCAAAGCTTTAAATCCTCTGCTTACTAGTTCGCCGATTATACTATCTGGCTGACAGGAATGTGGTAAATATTTGACAATTACCTTGATTGGTCTTTTTGTTTTATCTTCGTATGTATGCCATGCATATGTGGTTTTTTCTCTTAATATTTTGGCTACACTGCGATAAGTATCATCATCTGCTGTATTAATTTTTGTATTTGCTTTGTTAACTTTTGTAGTAAATTTGTCTTTTTGTATTTGTTCCGTGAGAAGTTTAAAGAACTTATCATATTCTTTAACTCCCTCCACTATTATTGGAGGTGGAGGATGTATCTTCTTAACTTTATCTTCAATTGTGGGCCGTTTGGGAGTAGGCGGTGTTAAGGAGATATCCATTTTTTTCCTCTTGCTTTGCCTACTTCTAGTCCTTATCCATTCAGTTTCTTTAGCTAGTTCTTCTTCATCGGTGGAGTACTGTACTTGCCTGAGTGGGGTTGGTTCTACATTTTTAGGAGTACTCACTTGTCCGCTTAACTGTTTAACTTGTGATTCAAGCTTACTTACTTGTGTCTGCAAATGTGCAATCATATTATTTAGTTGTAGTTTTTCATTGTTGTTTTTCTGCCACTCTGTATATAATAATTGTTCATTTCGTGAACGTTTAAAGTTTTCCTGGAACAATTCATTATTTTGTTGCATTAAGAATGCTTCATTTAATGTGGTCGGCTGTATTTCACTAGCCATTGCTATAATATTTAAATTGCATTTTCTGTTTAAATCCCGATATCACGGAGCCTCACTCGAGGCCACGGTCACGGCTAACGCACAATCACCGTCCGATATGCGGAGTTCAAAACACTCTTATCACACTCACTTAGATTCGCATTCGATATCGTAGCGCTCCGTGCACGTCTTTATTCACCGGCGTCCGGAACACTCGAACTGATATATTGAGAAAATTTTTGGTATAACCTGTCGTTAGAGAAATAGCAATAATAATGAGTTTTGGGTTGACAGTGTTCTATTAATAACTCATGAAGCTAGGAATTTTTATTATTCGAGTTCACGAAAACTGAATAATGAATGTTTCTGTGGAATTTTGTGATTTGAATTTATCTAGGCAAATTGGCTTCAATAAATTCTATTTGTTTAGTAAAATGTTGCAAAGGTTTGTCGCTAATATCTATTACGGGTGTTGAACTTAATTAGGTGTGTACTGTGTTTACTAAGGAGTCGTTTTCATTATTAGACGGTGTTCTAATAATTGGTGTATCAAATAAATCTGATAAATTTGCTGTCTCTGCACGATTCGGTATTGTGCTAAAATTGTCTGGTAAAGGTTCGGGTGCACCTAATCGGTCAGAGTCGTTTAAAATTTTGTGGATGTCTTCAAATATATTATCGCCAATGCTTAAGAGATGAATTTGAATTCGAGAAAGAGCGTCTGCTAATTTATTTGTTTTTCCAGGTAAATACTTAATCTCAAAGTTAAATTCTTCTAGCTTTAAACCCCATTTGGTAAGTTTTGAATTTGGTTCTTTAAGATTACGGAGCCAAATTAGAGGTCTATGGTCCGTGAAAAATGTGAATTTAGTTCCAAATAAATAAGGTCGAAGTTTTTTTGTAGCCCATATAATAGCTAATAATTCGCGTTCTATGGTACTGTATTTTTGTTCAGTGTCATTTAATGTACGTGAAGCGTAACTAATGGGTTTACCATCTTGTGAAAGAAGTGCACCAAGAGCATATTTTGAAGCATCAGTAGTGAGTTCAAACGGCTTGTTAAAATTTGGATATTGCAAAATTGGTCCGTTGGTTAGGAGGTTTTTACAATAATCGAAAGAATCTTTGAAATTTTGGGTATGAATAATTGTGTTGTCTTTCTTTAAGCAATAAGTGAGGAATTTAGTGATTTTCGAAATGTTTTTTATAAATTTTCTATAGTATCCAAAAAGTCCTAAAAATGATTTTATTTCTGTTCTAGTGTTAGGTAATGGGAAGCTTTTAATGGCTTCTAGTTTAGAAGGATCTGGTTTTATTCCGTCAGGTGTTACTATATGGCCTAGATATTTTAAATTTTTCTGAAGAAATCCGGATTTGTCGAGTTGAATTTTTAAATTGGTGTCTTTACATTTTTGAAATACGTTTTTGAGTCGCCCGATATGTTTCTGTAACGAAGTCGAATAAATAATAATGTCGTCAAGGTATACTAAACATAGATTTGGTGTTAATCCTGTTGAAGCGGTATGTATGGCTGTTTGTAAAGTAACTTGAAAGTTAAAATTGGAAGACATTCTGTTGAAATGAAAATGTCCTTCTTCTGTTGAAAAAGCTGTCCTTTTTTATCTCGGGAGTCTATTTCAATTTGGAGGAAACCGTGTAACGTTTGCTCACGTATTTAAATTCAAAGGATACATAAAATGTATTCAGAATTCAAATCGTCGCCTTATCAAGTCGTTACATCTCAATGCCGCCTCGAAAAGCGATAATCGAGAGCGGCAGCCGATGCGCGAGCCCGTCAGGAGACACGTAGGAGTGTTTACTCCCACCTACAGTGAAGGGAGCTGATACGCCGAAGAGGTGCCGTGGGGCGCTATAAAAGGAGCATCTGGTAGCTCCCGAGGAGATTATTATCCGAGATTCCATCCGAATCCTCTCCCGTCTTGCCTTGTAGTGAATTCGTTTTACACTGGTAGAGTTGACTGTCTAAGTAATGCGAATTCATTTATAAGCGACCTTAAAGTACTGTCAGTCTTTGAGGACGATCTAGCGAATCATAATATTCACCCGAACCTATCCACCGACATTATCACGTCCGCGTTCTTATAAATCAACCGAATTCCGATAACCCGCATAGTAACGAAATTAATTTTGTTAAATTTATAGCAATTCGAGGTCGCTGTCGTCCTAATTGCTACACGTGAAGATCAAGTGATTAGGAGCGTACCTGCATAAACCCTTGCCGCCAACCAAGGAGCGTCTTGGGAGCCTGCTGGAGAGGATCCCCACGTCACTCTAACCCGCCATTCGAGGCCAACGTTTTACTCGAATTCCAGGGCTCGCGACCGCATCGCCGATTCAAACGGCGCGGAGCCGCAAATTCTCACCGAGGCCCGGACCAATTTACGAACTACCTGGCTGCTCACAAACCTTTAGCCGCGCTCAAGTAAACGACAAAATAACACTTTTAACTCGAGAATTTCGCAGCGGCCATTATTGCAAACAAACTCTTACCATCACCGTCGCATAAGGCCTACTACCAGCTCCAGCAGAATCGACGTGCGGCAACTTTGAGGGGGCTATTAGGCCTACTTTATACCATCGCCGGAGGAAGCAACGCGCGTCCTAGTGGAGCAGATCCGAAGGTCTTGTAATACTTTGGTGCGCTCTGGGTTGCAGATCTGTCCAGCACTCCTCGCAGCCCTTTATGGACGATTTAGTATTGTATATAATATACAGTTCATCTTATTAATTCTGATGTACATAGTTACAGAAATTATATTTATTTTAAATGATTTGTTGGTGTTATTATTGATCTATTTTATATCTCGAGCTGGTGAACATTTTCTCCGGCTAGAGTTAAATCCGAGGCAGAAATTCAAACAGATAAAGGCAAAATCTCACAACCGGAGGCTAAGTCAAGAGCCATAAAATAGTTTATCTACGACCACTACTAAAAGTAGGCATTTTAGCACTAGCTTGTTTCACTAAAAGTGACGTTTTATAGTTTAGCGTGGTTAAAGAAATCAGCTGTTTACTTTAAGCGCATCTGTGGTATAAAGTGAAATGAGGTTATAAAATTACTATTTCGAACTGGAAGTGAAGTTGTAAAGTTATTTTAGTTACTTCTTGCGTTACAGGTAAAATGTTTTTGGAATAATTAAAGCGTTATGCAATGAATACAGTCAGATGTGTAGTATTAATAATTACCTTTCGTAACTGACCTTGACAGTACTGGCTGCGCAAATATTCGCCCGCGCGCCAAGGCCTATTGTTTATTATGACATAAATTATAAGTGTCGTAGATGCAAACCTTTGTTAAATCGATATTTATGGATTAACAACAGTAAAATTAAGGTCGTAGATAAAATACTGTATGCAACGCGTGCTAAAAGTCGTTTATGCACGAGACATGTTATGAAACTCACTTTTCGGCTTTGTTTCATAAAGTTCATGTCTCGTGCATAAACGTCAACTTTTAGCACTTGTTGCATAAATAGCTATTTTCTACGACCACTCCTAAAAGTAGGCCTTTTAGCACTAGCTTGTTTCACTAAAAATTACGTTTTATAATTTAGCGTGTTTAAAGAGATCAGCTGTTTACTTTTAGCGCATGTGTGGTATAAAGTGAAGTGAGGTTATAAACCACAATTTCGAACTGGAAGTGAAGTTGTAAAGTTATTCTAGTTACTTCTTGCATTAGAGGTAAAGTGTTTTTTAAATAATTAAAGCGTTATGTAATGAATACAGTCAGATGTGTAGTATTAATAATTATCTTTGATAACTCACTTTGACAGTACTGGCTCCACAAAAATTCACCTGCGCATCAAGGCCAACTGTTTATTATGACATAAATTATAACTGTCGTAGATGCGAACCTTTGTTAAATCGACATTTATGGTTTAATAACAGTAAATTTAAGGTCGTAGAAAAAATATTGCATGCAACTCGTGCTAAAAGTGGTTTATGCACGAGACATGTTATGAAACTCAGCCTTCGGCTTCGTTTCATAATTTTCATGTCTCGTGCATAAACTTCAACTTTTAGCACTTGTTGCATAAATAGCTATTGCTCTGCCTAAATTGTCTTAAACTGTCTTTATTCAGGATAAGAGAAATTTGTCGTCGATGGTCTGTTCATTAAGTTTTCTATAATCGATAACGATTTTTCATTTTTGTTTGCCTGAGGCATCACGTTTTTTTGGGACTACCCAAATTGGGAAGTTATATGATGATTCACTAGATTCGATTATACCTTTATTTAGCATTTTGTCAATTTGTTGTTTGACTTCTTGTCGGTGTATATGTGGATATCGGTATGTTTTAGTAAAAATCGGGTTGTCTGTTTTCGTTCGTATGCGGTGTTTAGTTAAATTTGTAGTCGATAGAGGTATCTCAGGGTTATAAAATATTCCTTTATAATCTAAACAAAGGTTTGTTAATAAAGTTTTTCCTTCTGAATTTAAATGATTTAGTCTTAAATAATTTTCTAAACTTTGAAGAAGTATTTGTTTCTGTCGAGGGTTTAAATTAAAATGACTGTTTATTTAAATTTTTTCTTGTGTACAAATTTCGGTAAAAGGATAGTACGTGAACTGTTGGTATCGATTAGTTATTTATCGTCAGTTTGAGGTATTGAGGTATTGTAATATAGGGTAATATAATGAAAAGTTTTTACCGATGCATTTAACGGAAATTTACGGCTTCGTCGGGTTCTTCTTCATTATCTGAGTCTGCATTAGGTAAACAGAAAAAAATCTGTGGTTGGGTCTAATTCATTGTAGTATGTGTCCCAACTATTGTCTTTTATCATTTCAAAGTTTTCGGGAGTTTCCTCATTATTGTAAGGTTGTTGGTCATAGTCGGGTTCATATTATGATTGATTAGTGACACGTTTATTAAATAATTCTTGGGAATGGACATTTCTTGGTTGATTAGATTGTCGAATGTAGTTACCTATTTGTTCTAAAATTGGGTTTATAATTGTGATTTCGGGTGCCTTGATTAACACACCAACCTCAAAGAAGCCATGCAATAAACTATATATTTTGTTAAGGTAGAAATTTACTACATTGCACAGGTACCTGAATTACGCAGGCTTTTTTGCTTTAAAAAATTGCAATTGGCACCCGCTTAGATGATAGCCATTAGTGTTGTCCACCGTATACAAACTACTTGAACGAGCTATACACTCTCGCTTAAAAAATTCCTGGATGATAATAATATACTTCGATAATACTAGTTTGGCTTCAAAACCTCACACTCCACTTCATATCAACTACTCAGATTTACAGAAAGGATAGAAGATGGTTTTGAAAATAGGAAGCACACACGCATTGTCTTCATAGACACGCTGGATCTGGCGGGCAACGACTTAGATGTAGAATTCATCCATTTATAATTGTGTGTTAAATTAAATGAATTCAAGTTTTTTCCATTAAAGGTGTGAAGACATTGTTTCGGTTCAATTATAAAAAATCACATTCTTCTCCGGTTGATCACAGGTTTCATCTCTTAAACTATCTGCTGAATTAATAGCTATTTAAGTCACAAGGAATGTAAGGACCTATTAACATTTGAGGTAGGCAAGTACAAGCCAAGACGAAGTCGCGGCTTGTTGCCTGCCGAAAATGTTAATAGGCGATACATTTCGAGTTAGAACTTAATAATAGTATTAAGTTCCGATGCCAAGAAAACGCAGGAAACAAATATAATCACCGACTTACACGTTTTGTTACTAAGGCTGTATCACTGACTTACATGATCAGCAGCGGGAAAATATTTTTAATGCCGCTACTATCCATTTGACAGCTAGAAATATAAACTATAGTAATGCTTCTTCTAGTGGTTTGGTCTCCAGTATTATATTATGTTACGATATCATATGAGAGGATATAGTTTGATAATAAAATATGATAAGAGAATTTGGTAAAGCATTGTAGTCAGTCTTTATAAAAGTTTAGAATAGAAAAGGTTATTTGAATTAAATTTTAAATAGAAATTATATTTTAAGAAATGAGATTGGAAAGAATAAATTTCATATATTTTAATGTATAAAGTAAAAACGTTGGAAAGATAGAAATTATTTAATACTGATATCAGATACGACAGACCAAATTAAAATATTAAAAATATAACAAAGTATGTAGGTTTCAAATGTATATTAAATATAGTAAGCATCAATAATGAAATATGGTAGTTAGGAGAGTTGTTTTAAATTATTAAGAATAACAAACTTATAAAAACTGTACACATAATTTGGAAAAAACCTTTTTGAGACAATAAAATTTGAAATTATGCCTTATTTGTATGAATAATTTTGGTGGTATGCAAATAAAAAAGGGTGTTAACAAATCTACGTGGTGGAAAAATATGAAAATGTTATTTGAAGTGATAGAAGTACATGATCAGTGAAGAGATTGTGCATAACAGTTAATTATAAAGAAATAACCAGAAAACTACAATATTTAATTAAGATTTGGATTGAGCTGCTTTATTGGAACTGATACAATTTATGGGAAGGAGTGAAAAGGATTGGACTGGTATGGTACTGCAAGTGTAGGAGCCATGAGGAAGGACTGAGGTATCTTCTTGGAAAGCGTTCTGGGTGATTGGTGGTGTTTGGAGGTGTCATTTTCATACAGAAGTAGAATCGTCATGATATTGGAACCTGAAAGGAAGTAACATTAGTTGGAGAACATCAAGGATAGTTATTTGGCAGAATAGGAGGTTGGAGTCTTCAACTAATTGGATATTTTCTGGAAGATCTGACGGATGTAAATTTGTTTTGACATTTGGTTGCAGTAGGACATTTTCGTGTGGTGACTAGTTGTACAAAGGGGATCTTCAATGCTGGATGTGCAATTAGTAGAGTCAATAAGGTTGGTTAGTAGTTTAGTTTAGAATAAAACTGAAATAGATGAACAATATTATACTTACAATAATTAAATGAAAAAGTTAGTACTTACTATAAAGGATAGATAAAGTCAGACATCATAATCATATTGAAAATATTGTACGTTGGTCGTATTTGATAACAAGTAATAGAATTATTTTGATTTCAGTCAAGATAAGTGACATTTAAGGTTATATGACAAATGAAATTTATTCTAAATATGACAAGCAAAAATAAGACAACTAGATAGAAAGAACGTAACCCTGATGATTGAGTTTTCATGTTCTAATTATTTTTAAAAGAGAAATTATTTGAAATTAATTTTTAAAACAAGAAATAAATACTTATAGCTAGCAGAGCAGGGCAATTGAATTGAATATTTATGCTACAGAAACAAAAAGCCAGTGTATAATTATATGGTCGCCTAAAGTAGTGTAATTAACACTGAGCTGTATCATAATAAAATATATGACGCAACAACGTGGGGCTTGAGAAAAAGTAGAAGTAGAATAAACCATGTTTGATTACAATAAATATATGACGAGCCAAAAATGTGGGGTAATTGAAAGTTCAAAAATGGGGCTTATTGTGACTGTTGGTTAGTTTACAAGAGCATATTTAGGTAATTTGGGTGCATTGGCAATAAAAAAAGAATAAACAGAATTTAAACTGTGTCAGATAAGATTTCTTTTGAAATAAATAAAAATACAACAGGACAGAACAATCAATAATTAAAGTCATTGAATCTAATTATTGTTAATTATTATAAAAGGTTAATTGTTGAACAAATACAAAGATTTATAATTTGATAAAAGGATTTAACAAGGGTAATCATATTTTGTAAAGTAAATAATAAAATGGCTGATAAAAGAATTACACGAAAAGGTAAGAAGACTGAAGAGGAAAAAGGTGAAGGACAAGAAGAGATGGAAGTAGTAGCGAGTGGTGCCGGAGTAGAAGGTGAAGAGGTACAGCAAGAAGAAAGGGTACAAGGAGACCAGCTAAGATTACAGATGCAAGAACCAACAGGAATATCAACTACAGATATTGAAAAGATAATGGCACTCATTACACGAACTGCAGAAGTAGCTGAGGAAACTAAAAGAGATTTACTACAGTCAATTGAGAAAAATGCTGAAGTAAGTAAGAAGGATGCGGAGGAAAGAGAAAGAAGATCACAAAAGTTAATTGAGGAAAAGGCTGAGGAAAGTAAGAAGCATGCAGAAAAGATGGAAGAAGCGATGAAAGAGTTGAAGGATGAATTTTATAAGATTCAGATCGAAATTAAACAAGAAATGCAAATGCAAATAAATAATATTTGTTCAACATTAGAAAAGTATAAAGATGAAGTTAAGAATGAAATACGACAAGAAAGGCAGGAAGAAAATGAAAAGTTAGAGGACACTTTAAAACAAACCATGGGAGAAAGGTTGGTAAAGAATCAAGAAGAACTAGAAGGAAAATTAGAAGGAATGAAGTCAACGATAGAAGACACAATTAAAGGACAGAAAGAGCACATGGATGGAAGAGTGAATCTAATTGAAAGAAAGGTAGAACAAAACTGTTTAGAATTGCAAGGTGAAATTCAGAACAATACAAGAAACGTAAGTTTGCTGACAGAGGATCATACAAAGAAGTTTACGGAGGTAGAAGACAGGTTTCAAAGAATACAAGATGGTGCTGAAAATTTGAATAGTAATCAAAGGAGTACTTATTTAGGAATTCAAGCAGACATGGTACCTATTTTTGAAGGTAGAATAGGGGAACAACCTATGACATTTTTAGTAAAATTAGATGATATTATGAAGACTATAACTGATGAAAATAAAAGGTTACAAATAATCAATATGAGTTTAAAAAGTTACGCAGATGTTTGGCACAGTATTGTAAAATCAAAATATAACAGTTATGAAGAATTTAGGAAATTATTTAAGGACCAATATTGGAGTAACACACATCAGGCTCAAGTTAGAACACAGTTAACAACTGGGAGATATATTGAAAAAGGTGGTACTCGTGAAATGTACGTAATCCATAAATTTAATAGAGCTCAACATTTAACACCAAAATTAGATGAGGAAGAAATCGTACAACACTTATCACGACATTTGGAGGAAGAAATAACAAGAGCTGTTGCAGTCCAAAATATTAGAACAATGAAGGAATTTTTAGGAATAGTTAGAAATTATGATATGGCTATTGTTAATCATAGGGTTAACAATCGAAGAGAAGATACAGATTTTCAAAATTTTGGTAAGAGAAAATTTGAAGAAAATCAACAAAAATTAAATTTTGGCAGGTACAATCACAATAATTTTAGACAAGGAGACAGGAATGTTAATGCGTATAATTATAACAGGAGATTTGATAGATGGAGAAACAATAATGAGCATGGAAACTATTTGAACAGGAATAATTACAATAATTATGATAGAAATTATAACAAGAATTATGATAGGGAATATCCGAATAAAAATATGGATAATCATGAACGCAAGAGATACCATGAAATGATTGATGATCAAAACGACATGAAAAGGAATCAAGAAGACATGAGAAATAAATATCCTAAAAGGCAGTACATAAATACAGTATATAGTAGAGATGGGCGCGTGAGTGATTTTTCGCTCACGTCACGCACGTTTCACGCTGGCTTTAAACAGTCACGTTCACGCACGTTCACGCTCACGTTCACTCACGTTCACGGCGTGACACGCCACTCACGACGTGACACGCAGTTTTATTTCAAAATTTAAATCCAGATAGAACAGAATGTTCAAATTTAAAACCAATGAAAAACCCTAAAGAGAACTAAAAATATGTTTTGCACCTGACATAATTTACGTGATATGTTGCAATCAGAATAGTTGACATAAAAAGAAAAAAATTAAAATTTACTATAATCTATTCCATCTTTAAAAAAACGATGGTTGGCCATGACAATCTGACAGATATCACTCTGTATATGAACTGACAACTCTGCGGTAAAGTTAGGTTATGAATTTTGAAGGTTCAGAATGCCCGATGTTGCCATAATGTGCTACATTATTTTTAGTAATTATAGAATAGATAACAGATCTTACCTATAAATAAATGATGCACTTTTTAAGAAAATTCTTCTATGGGATATGAATTCAGTGTACTCACGTTGAAAATGTTTATCAATCTACTAATAATTTTATCATAACTTAGATCGGGTCTATCTCGTCTGAAATGTGTGTAGCACTTTAACACACTGCTTTCGTCGCTGAAGACACAACATTGGGCATGCTGTTTATTAAATTTTTCACAATAATCACTTACACTATCACTTTATTTTTCAGAGATTAAGAAAGTGTCATAATGACATTTATTGACATATATTCTTGTCTTTTTGGTTTGGTAGCATTGGCAACACGGCATTTCAAATTTAGTTAGAAAAAGTTTGCCACCACAAAGAAATGAAATATAACTACTGCTTTCCTTAGTACTACCAATTTAGAAAAAGAAAAGCATGGCAACCTATCGTTTTTTTAAAGATGGAATAGATTATACAATAACTTCGACAAGGGATAAATACTGATTTCTCGCAAATATATTTCTTGCAGCTGTCTTCAAAGATATTACTTTTAATACTAAAAGCTGTCATTGGAATTGACGTTTCCTTTATTGGTATGAGTACAGAAGGGGTACAGCTAGGCAACACTTTTAATTCGTAGGCTTGAAAGTACTTTTACGTACAGGGATCAACATTTTCAGCGTTAAGAGGAGTATACAAAAAAACATTACTTTTAATAGAATAATAATTTTATCTACACAAGTACACAATAAATTGGTTTAAAATTAAAACGTAATCAACATTTTCAGTGTTAAGTCGAGTATACAAAACATAATATTAGGTACTTTTCTAAAAATAAGTTCATCTACACATCTACACAATACATTTCTGGTTTAATAATAAAACGTAATTAACATTTTCAGCGTTAGCCGAGTATAAAACACAAACCTTTACTTTTATTAGAATAATAAGTTCATCTACATATCTAAACATTAAAATGTTGATTTAAAAATAATATGTAATCAACATTTTCAGCGTTAAGTCGAATTCTGCGCTCTTCTAAAATTAGCCCAGCTGTAGAAAATACTCTTTCGCTTGTAGCGGAACTTGCCGGTATGTTTAAAATTTCTCAAGTTTTTTTAACAGTGGCGTATTTACACTGTTTATCCAAAATCCTAAAATGTCATCTACATTTCCGAATTTTAATTTAACATACTAATTTAGTTCTGTTTCGACATCATCCTAATTACATGTGCCATCGTCAGAGCTATCTCTAAGTGTAGAAAGATAAGAATCTAATGCTGATGTACCAGTTTTGAGTCGTTTGCTATGTATTTCATCATTATCATCTATAGTTTTATTTGCATTATAATCTTCTCTTTTATGTGAAGGTATGAACTTTAAGGATTTATAATTAGGGTCCAAAAATAAAACCACATAATGTAACTTGTTTGGCACAATTTGTGATTTAATGAATTTAAAAGTTGCTGCACCCTGCAGTTTTTTATTCGTTACTAAATATATAACGTGAAATTAACGTGAAACGTGAATCACGCCTTGGAAATTTTCACTCACGTTCACTCACGTTCACGTCACGATTTTCAAATATTAGTCACGTTCACGACGTGACACGCCGTGACACGACGTGACACGACTGTTTTCACGTCACGCGCCCATCCCTAGTATATAGGCAAGATTACAATCATGAAAGACCGAGACAAGAAAAAGTAGATCGTATAGAAGAAGATGAGGTTTTGGAAGCATACTCAGAAGATAAAAAAAAACTTCAATTGTAAATTGTTTAAATAAGAACCGCACGTATTTTAATAATAGCTATAAAAATGATGGAGAATTTTTACTTGAAAATGAAGAAGAAGAAAACCAAATTTCAACACTACCATTTCTTAAAGTTTTTTTAAATAATATTGAATATTTAGCTTTGATAGATAGTGGTGCGATGGCATCATTAGTAAATGAGGAAATAATTTTGAAAAACTTAGATGTCCTATACAAACATATAATTAAAGTAAATAAAATAGATTTGCTATCATCAACCAAAAGAAAAATATCAACCACGAATCGAATGTTAAACATTAAGATAATTATCAATCAATGGGAAAATGTTGTAAGATTATTTATAGTAAAAGGCCTTAGCGTAGATATGGTATTGGGAATTGACATTATTCAGCAAGTGGGTATTAAAATAGATGGTGCACAAAGGAGGAGCAGACTTTCAAAATGCGTTTTGTCCAAAACTTAAAATTTTTAGTTTGAGGTGGCGTTGCATTCGTTATGTAAAGGCGCATTTTTTAACATTATCCTGGACTTTCAAAACCCCCTCTGTCCTACTTAAAATGTACTGTAAAAATGGCTTGGACATTCAATATGCATTTTGTCCTATACATAAAGGCGTTCAAAATGCATTTTGTCCAAATATTATGGACATAATGCATTTTGAAGGTACCAGCACATAATTTCCGTTGAATATCATTTAGTTTGGTGCTCTAGTGCTTGCTTAGTGTGTGATACTTGAGATTTTGCTAATTATAATTAAAATAAATGGACAGCGAACACGTTGTAGGCGACAGTGACCGCGGGAGTCGTAAGAGGAAAAAGAAATTAACAAGCAGAGAAAGAAAAAAATTGATAAGGTAAGTTTTGTAGAAACATTGAGGTTATGAGTCTACAATTTTATTATTGCCTTCTGCCTACTTGCCCATTAGTTTAATTATTATTTCTTGGTCGTTTTAGTTTATCTATTACTTATATGTTGATTTTAACATTTAGGTACTCTGATCCCGATCCTAAATTGGAACTTTTTGAACGACCCTGCAAGCACCATTCTTGCAACAGCATCTCACTTCAAGAACTACAATATTGTCGGGCCGAAGCTTTATAAACACGCAGATAAGATAAAGTAAGGCAAGATACGAAATTATCCCATCTACTACAAGTTAATACACCTAGACGAAAACGAAGCAGGGAAGCTTGAGCATAAAATGCATCATGGAATTAGCGTAAAGTACCAGCTTTGGATTAGCTCCGGCAAGAAAAAAGTATGTCAAAAAATGTTTTTATCCGTGTTTGGCGTAAGTCAACGAAGAGTTCAGAGTATAGCTAAAAATATGAAGAGTGGTTTGGGTATAACAGAAAATCGAGGTGGGAGACCAGCGTTCACATAAGAATATGGACAAGAAAAAGAAGGTAAAGGAATTTATCGGTAAATTAAAAGGCCGTGAAAGTCATTATGGACGAGCCAAGTCCAGAAGAATTTATTTATCTTCAGAATTCAACATTACCAAATTATGTAATTTGTACAACAGTTCTGTAGAACCAAATTATCACGTTAATTACAAGTTTTTTAGTCGCATTTTCAATTCCGACTTTAATATTGGATTTGGCAGTCCAGCTACCGATGTGTGCGGGTTCTGTGTTCGACACCAGAATCAGTTTCACTTATGTACAGATGCCAAAGAAAAGGATAAAAATTCTGGACTGACTTAAGAGTACACAAAGTCAGAGCTAAGCAGTTCCACAAAATGATGAATGAAGAACCAGATGGAACAGTCTCTTACTGCTTTGATTTACAACAGGTACAAGTTTTACCAAAAGTGCCAGTAGGAGACGCATTCTACGCTCAACAACTATCATTATATTCATTTTGCGTGACCGATATATCTAGCAAGAAACCTATATTTTATACGTGGCTAGAACATCAAGCCGGGCGGGGATCAATAGAAATTGGCTCCGCTCTTTTCGATTTTCTTCTTAAAACTGAGTTTCCCGCAGATATTACAGAACTGAGACTATATTCTGATGGGTGTAGTGGCCAAAACAAAAACAGCCACATTGTACACATGTTACTGATTTGACTTCAACAACACGCACCGTCATCATTGAAATCTATAAGAATGACCTTTCCTGTTAGGGGACACTCGTTTCTACCTGCAGACCGCGTTTTTGGAAGAGCCGAGAAACTTATAAGATCGCATAGTACGATAAAAACACCAGAGAAATACTGGGATTTATATTCGCAAATTGGATCAGTGCGAAAACTAGGTGAAAACTGGAAAGTCTACGACTTTAAAGAAGCTTTGAACTGTTTGAAGAAAATAAGTGGAATCAGCGAGGCAAAGAGGATTTTCGTAAAAAGGATGAAACGTGGAGTAGGTGTAAAAACGGAACAGTTTTATAGAAATGACGATGAGTCAAAAATGTATGAAACCTTATTAAAGAAAGGGCAGAAAATGGAAAACATTTTGTTGCCAGAAGTTACATTGGTGCGAAAAATAAAAGATAAAAAATTAAAGAGCCTACATAACTTACTGGTAGAAATAGCCACTGAAAATTGGAGAAACGATCCTGAGTTGGCATGGTTGATTGCAGTATTTCCAGAAAACATTGAAGAGCTTCCCGATGAAGATGGCACTGAAGAAGACGAAGACGACGAACAGGCAGAACTGTGCCGCTGCCAAGATGATGATGGTGGCATTATGATATAGTTTTATTTTGGTTTTATATTGTTTACGTTCAAGTTAATTTTTAAAAAAATTTTATGAAAATAAAAAGCCAATTGCAATACTTGTATTAGTTTATTACAGAGCTGAGTTTTTCAACACCATTTCCAAACAAAATGCGTTTTGTCACCTTTGGACAATCAAAATGCATTTAGGCACTTCCTATTTTGGTTATACTACAAAAACAAAAAACACTTGATGTTTCGCCTTTTGTCATTATTATCAATATTTTGTGACCTACTAATTAGTACATGTCTATTTGCTGTAAAGTGTACCATTGTTTTCACAGTAAACTTTCTTGTTTCCTGAAAATTATAAAAAATGGACCGAAACGCATTTTGAAAATCTGCTCCTCCCTTAATTTAAGGTGTATTCATTTAAAGGGGTTAAGTAAATCTTGGATTTGTACTAATAGAGTCAGCCAAGAAGATAAATGTTGTCAATTAAAGAAAATTGAAGACATGATGAAATATAATGAAGGAATAGTAATTAATAATTATATAATAAATAATATAGAGAATAATAATATTTATAATAGGTTTTTGCTGAATGAGTTAAAAATAGGTGAAAAGAATAAACAATTTGAAAGCCAAATATTAGAAATAATTCACAGAAATAAGGAGGTTATTAATGAAAAGGTAGGACAAGCACAAAAATATATTCATAAATTGCAGGTTGATGAATCAAAAAGTTTTAATAGTAAATCTTACCCTATTCCATTTGCATTAAGAGGACAAGTTAGAAATGAAATTAAAAAAATGGTAAAAGATGGAGTAATAGAATCTTCAAAGAGTAATTTTATCAATCCTTTGGTTGTAGTTAAAAAACGTGACGGTTCTCTTCGTTTATGTTTGGATGCACGCAGAATTAATCAAATTACAAAGCCACAATACGAATCTCCACAAATAATTGATGCATTATTAAGTAAAATCTGGGATAAGAAGATTTTTACAAAATTAGATCTGAAAAATTCGTTTTGGCTTATTCCATTACATGAAGAGTCGAGAAAATATACTGGTTTTCAATATTGATGGGGAGATTTTTCAATTTAAAGTGGTACCATTTGGGTTATCAAACTTCTTGTGCAGCGCTAGTAAGAGCAATGCAGAAGATATTAAACCAATTTGAAGACTTTTGTGTGCATTACGTTGATGATATCTTATTGTTTTCTGAAAACGAACAACAACATTTAAGACATTTATCAATTATAGTAGAAACATTAAATAAAAATGGATTAAAACTGAATATTTTAAAATGCGAATTATGCAAGATAATGTAACTTATTTAGGATATGAAATAAGTAGAAATGGAGTAACCATAAATGAAAAACGTCTGGAGGAAAATCAAGAAGTTACCTCGTCAACGAATTTAAAGAAGTTAAGGGGGGTTATTAGGTGTTTTCAATTATTACAAGAGGTTTATAAGTAACTACTCAGAGTTGACGTTACCTTTAGTAGAATTATTAAGAAAAGATTTAAAATGGTTTGGAATGAAGAAAGAGAAAAAGCATTGAATACCATCAAACAGAGGTTTTATGAAGGATTATTACTGAAATATCCGAATTTTGAAGAAAAGTTTATATTACGTACGGATGCATCTGATCAAGCAATTGCAGCAGAACTAATACAAGTACAAGATGGGATAGAAGTACCCATATGTTTTATTTCAAGAATATTAAAAGGGTATGAAATTAGATATACCGTAGCAGAAAAGGAAATGTTGGCGATTATATTTGCGATTAATAAATTAAAATTTTATTTAACAGGGAACAAATTTGAATAGAAACAGATAATTCAGCAATTTCGTTTTTGAAAAATAAAACTTTCCATAATGACAGGTTATTCAGATGGGCATTATATTTACAACAATACGAATTTGATATCAAACACAGGCCAGGAAAGTTAAATATAGTTGCAGATTTCTTAAGTAGAAAAGATGTACCTAATTATGAGAAACCAAAACAAATTTTAATTGGGATTGAAAAAATTTATAAGGAAGGGAGATTATCTAAACAAGAAGTTTTAAATAAACAGATGTTAGAAGAGATTCAAGAATTAAGAAATTTAGTATTGCAAAGTCAAGATCAGGATTATAAAGGATATCAAATTAAGAAAACTTGTAGTAAAAGTGTTGGAAATAAAGAATTGATTGTGTTAAGTAAGGAAGATATGTTAGAAGTTGTTGAAGAAATACTTACAATATTTGGACATTGTGGAGCAAGAAAAACTTGGTTAATATTTAGGGAATGTTTTTATTCGAAAAATGACATCAAAATTATTAAACAACTAATACAGACTTGCCAAATTTGTCAATTTGCTAAAGAAAAGAATTTTAAAATCAGAATTTTGTTCAAAGTATTAGAGTAAATGAACCGATGGAATTGGTAGCTATTGATTACTTATCAAACTTAGTTACAGGACAATATGGGTTCAAGCATATTTTAATAATGGTAGATGCATTTTCAAAATTTATAAGTTATATCCAGCGAAAAACTGTAATACTAAACTTGTAATTAAGTCAATTGGAAATTTTGAAGAACAAGTAGGTAAACCAAGAAAGATTTTGGCAGACAATGCAACATATTTTAAAAATACAAGATTAATGAACAATTTAGGTAAAAAGGGAATTAAGATTTGTTTTGCAGCATAAGACATCCTCAAGGTAATATAGCAGAAAGGTACATTAAAGAGGTGATTAAATATTTGAGAATATTAACACATAAACAGCATAATAAATGGGTGTCAATATTTGTTAGATGTGGAGAATTTTATAAACAATGTTCCAAATACAACGACAGAAATTAGTCCAATTACTTTATGTCAACAAATAATTCCGGCTAGACCATGGAGAAGAGAACAATGTAATGTGGAAATAATACAATTGTTAGAAAAAGCAAGAAGCAATTGAAAAAAAATTCATGATAGGTACGAAAGTAAACAGAACAAGAAAATTTTAAAACGGGTACAATTTAGAATAGGGGATTTAGTAATTGTTAAAAAACTCAAAGTAGCTAACCGAAAAGAAAAGATATGTGCAAAGCTTTTATATGCATATGAAGGGCCTTATAGAATACAGAAAATATTTAATAACAATACATATGAATTGATAAATGAAAAAGAATGGACGAATAAGAGGAAGATTCCATATAACAATGATTTATCCGTACATTAGTTAAAACAATGTAAATATTTTAAAGGGTTGTTGTTTGTGCAATAATTAAAAATTTGTTTCTATGGAAACTAAAAATAATTCGTTACTATTATAAACTTATTGCAATTGTAATGTTAGAAGTTATTATTGAATGTTCTGAATAGAATTATTTTAAAATTTTAAAAAGGCAAATTTAGAAATAAAAGTATTTATTTTAAATTTCTTTTTAAATTGAGGAAATTATGTTATGATATCATATGAGAGGATATAGTTTGATAATAAAATATGATAAGAGAATTTGGTAAAGCATTGTAGTCAGTCTTTATAAAAGTTTAGAATAGAAAAGGTTATTTGAATTAAATTTTAAATAGAAATTACATTTTAAGAAATGAGATTGGAAAGAATAAATTTCATATATTTTAATGTATAAAGTAAAAACGTTGGAAAGATAGAAATTATTAATACTGATATCAGATACGACAGACCAAATTAAAATATTAAAAATATAACAAAGTATGTAGGTTTCAAATGTATATTAAATATAGTAAGCATCAATAATGAAATATGGTAGTTAGGAGAGTTTGTTTTAAATTATTAAGAATAACAAACTTATAAAAACTGTACACATAATTTGGAAAAAACCTTTTTTGAGACAATAAAATTTGAAATTATGCCTTATTTGTATGAATAATTTTGGTGGTATGCAAATAAAAAAGGGTGTTAACAAATCTACGTGGTGGAAAAATATGAAAATGTTATTTTGAAGTGATAGAAGTACAGTCGTGTGCAGATAAATCTGGGACAGTGCTTTTTTCACATGCAGATTCAGTTAAGAATTGAAGATTATCTCCATGGATTTCCTGCTATCAGAAAGAATTACATTAAACTTTAACAGGTACTGAAACCCGTAACTCTCTCTGATAAGAGGAAATCCATGAAAATATTCTTCAAATTCTTAACTGAATCTGCATGTGAAAAAAACACTGTCCCAGATTTATTTGCACACGACTGTACATGATCAGTGAAGAGATTGCGCATAACAGTTAATTATAAAGAAATAACCAGAAAACTACAATATTTAATTAAGATTTGGAATTGAGCTGCTTTATTGGAACTGATACAATTTATGGGAAGGAGTGAAAAGGATTGGACTGGTATGGTACTGCAAGTGTAGGAGCCATGAGGAAGGACTGAGGTATCTTCTTGGAAAGCGTTCTGGGTGATTGGTGGTGTTTGGAGGTGTCATTTTCATGCAGAAGTAGAATCGTCATGACATTGGAACCTGAAAGGAAGTAACATTAGTTGGAGAACATCAAGGATAGTTATTTGGCAGAATAATAGGTTGGAGTCTTCAACTAATTGGATATTTTCTGGAAGATCTGACGGATGTAAATTTGTTTTGACATTTGGTTGCAGTAGGACATTTTCGTGTGGTGACTAGTTGTACAAATGGGGATCTTCAATGCTGGATGTGCAATTAGTAGAGTCAATAAGGTTGGTTAGTAGTTTAGTTTAGAATAAAACTGAAATAGATGAACAATATATTATACTTACAATAATTAAATGAAAAAGTTAGTACTTACTATAAAGGATAGATAAAGTCAGACATCATAATCATATTGAAAATATTGTACGTTGGGTCGTATTTGATAACAAGTAATAGAATTATTTTGATTTCAGTCAAGATAAGTGACATTTAAGGTTATATGACAAATGAAATTTATTCTAAATATGACAAGCAAAAATAAGACAACTAGATAGAAAGAACCTAACCCTGATGATTGAGTTTTCATGTTCTAATTATTTTTAAAAGAGAAATTATTTGAAATTAATTTTTAAAACAAGAAATAAATACTTATAGCTAGCAGAGCAGGGCAATTGAATTGAATATTTATGCTACAGAAACAAAAAGCCAGTGTATAATTATATGGTCGCCTAAAGTAGTGTAATTAACACTGAGCTGTATCATATAAAATATATATATATAGTTAAACATTTTAATTATTTGACTTGGGTAAAAGTGGATGAAAAAATTTTTAGGAGAAAAATATAGTCAAAACAAACGACATATTGAAATTTTAAACAAGACGTTTCGCCATTTTTGATGGCTTCATCAGTAATATTATGGATTGTAATTAATTAGATATTTAATACATTAAGATTAATATAGTTTTTTTTTCACGACATTTTTCAAAGTATGTTGGTTTAAAAGGTTTTAATTAATAAAACACTGTCAGTAAGTGCAATCCATGTTAAGTTTTAATTACTAGCAAGACACATAAAACGAGCTCTTATGCAGGCAGAGTTCAAATTTACAGGACAAATTTGAACTCTTGTCTTATAGCTTTCACTTCCTTCATAAAATCTTTCATCATTTTCTTCAAAACTGCGTTATCCCCATTTTTGTCTGGAGATCTGCTTGCTTTCTTACTTTTTGTGTCGAGTCGCTACTACCTTTCTCCCCCATCGGCCACCGCTTCCTTTTACCATCCTCTGTTGACGATTCTTCACTATCGTACTTTGACTTAACTGGCGTTCGTTGCAGCGACATCCCGCCCTCTTAAATTCCCTGCATCTTAATCTATCCCCAGTACACCACTGCGTATGAAAGATTGCCTAAACGTACCGCTTCAGCACCGTTTCCCTGGTCGGCCCCTCGGAGGTCACGGCACCAGTTGTTTAGATATAACCTGTTATCAATACTTAAGGATATAAATAAATACCTTTTATCTTTGTGGTACATTATCTTCCAAGTATTTAGCTTGCTCGACCCTTCACTACACTTGAGTACACTCTACCTGACAAAACTTGCGTAAATAAAACACACGAAACCGCCTAAATTTGATTTAATTCCGGAGCGCTATTTCACATGCCTGTTTATAAACACAATCCCACATACGTCAATCGGTCGCTAGTATTGCCTTTGCTAAATCTCGTTTGCGCCAGCATTTGGTATATGAATTGTTTTTGATGTTCAAGTTCAAGTTCAACAGGATCCTCAACATAACTAACCGAGAATCGACTAATTTGTAAATCAATGAATGCACGTATCGTGAATAAATTTTTAATTTTCATAATTTATTTCAGTTAATTCTGCAATAATAAAAGATTATTAATAAAACTAACCTAATGCCGTTTAGGGAACACAAACATTAATATTTATCTAATTATGCAAGGGTTATCTCGCTTGTGACTTTAACCAATTAAAGTGTTTAATGCGAACTACAGAAATATATTTATATTTTTGTGTAAATATTTACATGCATCGCTTGTTGCATCTTCACTGTATTAATTGTAACATAAATTCTTATCTAACATTCCCCAAAGCAATTTACTGTGAACATTTATTTTAATTAAAATCGGTTTCAGTGCCTAATTATATCTTTTTGAAGGTGTCATCGTTACTAGAATCAGTTATACTTACATCTGATATGATAAACTAATTTTCCTTCTTCCTCTTACTATATGCTGAGAACCTAATACGAACTATACAATTTGTAGTTCTAGGAACCCTCTTACGTTGTGTCATGGGTAGGTGGCTTGCGTAACCCATTGAATCCCCTTCTACAAAGGTCACGACCACCAAAGGTATGGAGCGAGATAAAACCAATATCTGAGTGTGAGGTTCTAATGCACTTCCTGCCGATTACAAGTTCAGGAGGCAAAGTCCAGTTCAACAGTTACAAACTGTAAGCTGCACTAGCTTACCCCTCAAACTAAATACCGATACGGTTAATGTTCCCAGAGTCTTACAAAAACAAATGTAAAAACTTACAAGAATGACTAACTAATTTTAATTAACACAAATGCTATGTTTAAAATAATAATGTGCCATTCTTTCAAATGCAGTCAAACAACTCACCACCCAACAACAATTTGAAAAATGTTTGTTTAAATCTACCCTTAGACAGTAGTTTTCAAAAAGAGGGCAAATTGTTATAGATTTTAACAATGCGATATGAGTAAGATCGCTTATAAAACGCGGTAGAGTGAAGAGGTGATGTGAGTAGACCCTTAAACCGCAGATTTAGATTTTGTATGTCAGCTCTAAAACAGATCTTAATATGCAACTATGGAGGATTTTTATATAATGGTATGATAAACACCGCTTTTTGGCTCGAAGAAGTTGCTGTAGTATTGTGTTAGAGCAAATCGGTTGCATGACTGGGACAGAGAAAGCAAGCAAAAGCGCCACACACCCTTCTTACTTCCGACCGCGTTCTCGAGGCATTAACCCAGCGGCAGCATTACGAAGCGGTTGACCTGTGTCAACCCAAGGGGGGTTTTGGTTGCAGCGGGGTGCCTTTAAAATTAATATGAAACCGTTGTTCATAACTATGCTTCTTTGTGGTGGGTTTCATTGTAAGAGGCTCAGGGCCTGAAGCCATTACCGTACGGTTGTGTGTAGTTGAACTTTACTTGGTGCGTGTTTGTTGTGGCCTAACCAATCTTCTTCGTTGTAATGTAGCACTGGGTGTGCATTTAACGCTTTGGCGGATTCTGCGAGATAGGTTTTTCGACGTGCCGAATCTGCGGAGCTTTGACAGTTAGGTGCCGTTTTGCGATCTCCCCAATAATTGTCGATACCAGAGCCTTCAGGCAAAACCCGATTCTTTGTGAGTTCGTTGGATAATGTCGTTTCGACGTCCAGCAATTTAAGTTGTCTTTTAACCATCTGCAGAGACATTGACGAGACGGTGAGACCTTTCGGCTGCATGGATCAACTACATCGCCGGACATCACTCAGGTATTGTAAGCAACTTGTTTTTTTTTCGCTCTTGTGTAACTTTAGAGCGTTTGTACAACGCGCTTGTGTTGACATTAAAGTGACGTAATGTATAAGTAAATTGTCACCATTATTGCGCCATATCCTAAAGAATTTTTGTGCGGCTTGTTCGCCAGCATTATTTCAATGTAAGCAATATACTTTTTGTGTCATACCTATCGTTATTAAGTAAATTATAGAATTACTAACCCCTTTCACCATTATTCACGTCAAACACTTACCTGCATACCTACATTTTAATAGATTTGCATTTGTTACAACTTTCTGGACTTTTATTTATGGGACGTGTGTGTATTTATGTGTTTATGTACAAATGATATTTTGTTTCGGATATATTAATTGTGAGGTAACCGGCGAGACTAGCAGACCTACCGGGGTACCGTCCCAAGCAGACGAAAAGTCGCACAAGGCCGTCGAAGTGAAGTATCAGTCCCCTGACTTCAAATTTTTATGAGGACCGACGAAAAGTTTCTTCCCCATACTATTAATGAAGTGCGTGGCGCTCATTTTTTTCCTTATTTCGCATATAATCAAGACCTATTGTGACAACATGTCACTCTAATATACGTCGTGTTGATCCGAACCCCTTTTCTCCCTGAGCAATAGCCGGTCAACCGTTTGTTACTCCAGGTTGAAGCGTGAGTAGGGTCAGCTTTTTCTTTCTTTAAGGTTAACGACTCCCAACGACCCATTTAGGTTATTCCCAGAGTGCTGTCGTGAATGAGCTGTAACAAGCTGTGACTCAGTTTAAATACCAACTGACAAATAGGGACAATATTGATAGCTACAAAATGACTATGTATTTGGTGTTACATTGCTTACGACAATACTAGCAAGATACGTAAGCATAGGCATAGAGCTCACCGTCCGGGTACAATAGTATAGATAGCGGTTAGAATGTGCGGAAGTGTTGGCGATTTGAGAGCATATCTTCGCCTAACTTTGTCGGGTTTGTCTCTCTTTTCAAGGCTACTGAAGAAGACAGCTAGCTATTTGTATGGTTAAGGAATTTTAACGAATTGTGTCTTCTTATAGCTCTGCACTCAATAGACTAAATAAATTAATCAAAAGATGCAGTTTTAGAACAGATAGTCAAAATAATGTTGATGTAACCATTACAACTCCAAACTATCAAGTAGTAAACTTGACCTTCTGTACATACCCTAAACGTCAGTAGCCAGCGTACGCTGGTCAGAATAAATTAAAAAAATATACGGTGCCCCCATCCCAAGAACGGCGCCCTTCGGTGCTTCCCAAGAATACTTCGACACTCAGCATCACTCAGTTTCGCTAGTACAATGAAATGTTGTGTAACCAGTGATTTATTAAAAAAAAAACCTCAAAAGTTGATGTTGCCTTCACTTTCGAAAGACCTATCACGATCCAAAACTTCAAGAAGGTTTCTGGCTACCGGAATAGTGTACACATACTAATTTACGTACACCGCACCACAAATCACTAAACCTTATAGATGTTTCAGCTAAATGGGAGGGCTTTGTTGTGGTTGATGTCTATGCTGTAGATTTCGCTTCCAACCCACAGACGTCAGCAGCAGCGCTTTTTATCGATTACGCCTGCGCGATTTACATACTCTTGACAGAAGTCCTGCCGAAGACTGCTAAACGTCATTACGTCTAACACATTTAAGCTGTAATTTCGTGTATATTTAAGAGTTCTCGCTGACTTCTTTGTGGATTGTGATATTGGATAGGTAGGTAAGAAGCATTGAATTTAAAGAGGGGCTTGTGTTGTGACGTAACTATACCATTCGCATAAAATATTTTAGAATTTATTCAATTTACAGAATGGGTTATGTGAAGTGCTGCGTTCCTGGTTGCGAAGATCAAACTTCTGCACGACATCGTTTTCCTAATCCTGAAACGGATATCAATCGATTAAAATTATGGTTGAATGCAATTCGAAATAAAAGTTTGTTTGAAATGGCTCCAATGCAACTACCTGATAAACGAGTTTGCCATCGGCATTTTGATACCCGCTATCACAACGTTGGTTCGAAGAGGATACATTTCAACGCTGTTCCTACACTTTCCTTACCTGTGCTTGCTGTGGAAGAGGTTGCAATACATCAGGCTACAGATATCTCAAATTTGCCAACTACTGAAGCAGATCAAACCATAGACTCGATGCCCTCTGTGACAGGCCCTGTACCTAATCAAAGGATTTCTGGTTTGAATTTTCACGAAGACCAAGCCTCGCTCTTTTAGAAGGCATTTGTAAAAAACCTGCGCCAGTTAATCAGAAGTTTAAATCTGCCAATTATAAGCATACTCCACGGCGCATTCTGAACAGCATTGGATTCAATACCAAAAGGGAATTAAGCCCTAAAAAACATTTGCTTTATGGTCATTTGCAAAGTGCCCATGCACAACTGCAAAAGACTGCAAAAGCAAAGGATAATTTTAAGCAAAGATTGCAAGCTGCAGAAAAATTTTCAAATGACATAAAGCTGGAGTATAATTTGGCATCGTTAGATGCTACAGCTGCAGCATTTATTCGTTGTCAGTTTCGAGAGTCTGCAAAATCTTCAAAACAACATCGCTACACCCAAAAGGAGAAGATATTTGCGTTGGCTTTGTACAAGCAAAGTCCACGATCCTACAGATTTATATCAAACATTTTCACCCTTCCCAGCAAGGCAACACTCGACAAGTTGTTAAACGCCATACGATTTGATGCAGGAATCATGCCACATGTGTTCCAAGCATTGAGCAAAAGTATGGATCCGAAAGATAGATACGTGTCTGTAATTTTTGATGAGATGGCTATTACGCCCTCATTACATTTGAATGAGCATAAGGGGTATATACATGGTTTTAAAGACATGGGTGGCAGCGACAACAGATCTTCCGAATTGGCAGACCATGTGTTGGTGTTTATGCTGAGAGGCATAAAAAAGAATTTCAAGCAACCTCTGGCATATGCATTTTCAAGCGGTGGTGGTGCGAAGAGTAATCAAATTAAGGAGTTGCTTGTGAAAATTCTTAAATGTAATATTATACCTCATCCTCGTGATTTTGGTGATATAGAAGCAATTGAGCATATAGTAGAAGAATGTCTAGCCACAAAATTAGAAGGAAGATTCGTCAAATTACTCCAGATACTCTGAATTGGTTATTCACCCTGAAACCATTGCCGATGATACGTCAATAACGGTATGTCTAGGTGTTTTTCTGGGGTTTTTCCTTGGGCCATGAAGCAAATGCTTTACCGTTTTACTGTATTTTTCAGCCTCTGAGATGGAACGGAAGACTACTATTGCATGATAGCATTATTTATTTTGTAACGTTTAGCATTTGACTTTTAACCTGTAACTTCATATGATTATATACAAACATATATATTATATATGTACCTACATGTATTAATAAAATGTTTGATATTCATGTTTTTCGATATTTTCTAATTGCTGCGTTTTTAATGATTATTTAGAAATTATAACATGTCATCAGCAATTTTATACATCTGTAGCTTCATCGGGTACAGATTTTGAGTTTGACCATAGCATTAAGTAAATACACTCACCGGCACGAAAAACGGAGCACTTGCATTTTTTGATTAGATTTAAAATTGTATCCCTTTGTGATGTTTTATTATTACATTTATTATTATACATTTATTATACATGTTATAATAATAAATGTATAATAATAAATGTAATAATAAAACATCACAAAGGGATACAATTTTAAATCTAATCAAAAAATGCAAGTGCTCCGTTTTTCGAGTGTATGAGCACACAGCACTTTGTTCATTATAATTTCAAATTTGCCGCTCGTTGATTTAGTTGCGCTTCCAAACACCAGAGGCGCTGTAAACGTCGAAAAAGGCTAACATGGACGTAAGGTATCTATAAGTTTAGTAATTTGTGCACCGCACAGCACCCCCCAATACGAGGGAAGGATCTATTGGGATGGGGTCTTCACCAAAATATCCGCACAGTAGAGACGGAGCTTTGGTATATTGGATACATTAGTCGATTGACACGAATTTTAAAGATATTTGACATAGTCAGGGACTGAAAACAATTTATCATTTTGTCACGTTTCACAGTATCCACTACCTAATTCCCGGCAGAAACGTTTGGGGATACCTACGTCCAGAAGTGAACAAATATAGTTTGAAGAGAAAGAAGAAGAAAAAAGATTATGCAAAACAATCTTTAGTTTCCAACAGTAGCGGTTATTAGCTGGTAGAAAATACAGTAAAATTGTTATTGTAAAAATGTTTAAAGTCAAGGTGTGTAAAATCAGTGAATGGCGATCACAATTTGAACATTTCACTTCTGATGTGAAAACTATTTTATGTCAAATCTGTTCCAAACGCGTAAGTAAATTTTATGTCAATATCCATTATTAAATTCTTATTTAAATTTATCTTTTTAAATAAAAAGTGTCAAGGGAAAAAAGTCTAGTTGACCAGCACTTGAACAAACAAATTTGCATAAGAAAATTGCAGCAGAAGCTTTTAAAACAATTGTATTAGGTAAAAATCAGTTAGTTGATTTTGATATCTATAAAGTAATTTTGACAAGAGATATTCCTTGGACGAAAATAGAAAATCCCAAATTTAGTTAGTTTTTGGACAAATATTGTAAACGCAAAATTCCAAAGGAATCCAAGTTGCGGAAAAAATATTTAACAAATGTTATGATTTGTTAAGTTACATGGTTTGTGGAAATAGCAATTATTTGAATTATCCATTTCCTTTCACAGCAAATACGAAAAATTCGAAATTATATAAGTGAAAGTAATATTTGGATTTCAGTTGATGAAATAACTGATGAATGGGGTAATTCTGTAGCAAATATGGCTGTTGGAACACTTAAAGGTAATGAATTCTTCTTACGAGTACATCAAAAGTTTTGAACAGGACTAATTCTAACACCGCTGCGTAACTGCATGTATTTAATATTTATAATTTTTTTACGTTTTCAATAAAAAATAAATTTTATTTAGGGGTGCTATAATATACGAGACGTAATGAACACGTTAAAAGTCTATACACTAGTGGGGTCGCTTATATGTTAAAAGTTCGCAAAAATTTACAAGTGCTTTATCCAGATTTGCTTGCACACGAGTATAGTCGCAGAAATAGGGAACAATGAATATTAATAGGTAACAAATTAATATCAAACACTGACAAAAAGTATTTTTGGAAGCACTCCGTAGACAAGCGTACGCAGAAAAAGTTCCACCAGAAACAAATATAAAGCGTAGGGCCATTTGGATTGAAACAGCAAATTTCTACCAAGAAAATTTTACTGCCATACAAGATGTAGGTTGCGTTACATTTATATGGAAATTGTGGTAATGCGTTTTTCATTGGGTTTAGGTGGTTGATAGTTTATTCATTTCAGCATCAGGAGCAATAAAAATGCACAAAGTCATGGAATCAACAGGTGAAACCCTAGTAAATAATTTGTAAAATATTTTACTTCGAACTTCCCCGGCAAGTGGATGTTGTGACACGAAACAATTTTAAAATCAAAGGAAACTAGGAGTGAAAATATCTTAACGTAATACTGAAAGAATAAAAGAAAATACACGGTAATGAGAATTACATCAATTTTCAAATAAAAAACACCGGCAGTGGGATTCGAACTTCGGCACCTGCGAGTGCGATTTTAACGCTTGAACGTTCGTCGCAAGGGACCACGCTAGATCTTTCAAATCTCTGTCATGCAGCAGCATTGGGCACCACGTAATTATTTATTGCCCCCTTTTGTTTCTTTTACATTCACCTTATTCTTCAATGATACAGTATGAGCTACGTGCATAGAATTATTTTTATTTATTCCTTAATTAACGCAAAAATAAAGACAGTTTTATGAGTTTAAAGCGATTATTCTGTATATAGTGGGTACTACATATGCCCTTATTGACTAGGGCAAAGGCCTCAGCTATGTGCAAAATATAACTTTTATTTAAGTAATAGTTCTCGAGTTAAAGCCAAAATAGGAAGAGTTTAATTTTTTAATGTGTTCACTTTATATATACGACATTTTCTAGGTTTCATGCCAGGAAACCATAACTATAATCCGCATGCAAAATATTATCTTCCTCCAAAAAATTGTTTTTGACTTATACCAGCAACAGACAGTCAGTTAGACACACGGAATAGAGAAAACCTGTTTTTCAGCATCTATGGACCGCTTTGAATGACGGAAGTAAAAATTGGGAAAATCAGCAAACATTCAGAAATCTCTTGAAAGGGTATCAAGCGAAGTTGCTAAAAAGCGTATAATAAACTCGAAGCGAATTTAATAAAACAGCCTGCATTTTTAGTTTTATCCAAAATATACGTTCCAAATGGCTCTGGTGCATTCATCTGCGCCTTAGATGTAGAAAATTCGTAACAGTATAAATATGCACGGGTAACATTCTACAATGGGTATCGAACGAGCGTTTTCGCGATATAACATTATTTCGTCTGACAGGCGCCAAATTTTACTGCTGAAATTTAGAAAGGTATCTTGTTTGCCATTTTGATAAACGATAACTGTCTAGTATTTTTTTCTTCTCGATAATAATATTAAATAGTGAATTTTGTGTACCTATTTTGATATTTTAAGCATATTTTGCATATTCATACACATATTTTGCTGTTTAGGTTCATATCTAGCATGCACATTTACTCTTTTAGTGCATATAACCCCGACCTTCACTGATAAGCACCGAGTAAAAATTATGATTTGAGGGTAAACAAGTGTAGCAACTGCATAATTAGCTAAATATTGATGTCAAGTTCACGATAAGCTGTATGATCTCCGACCTAGCCGTTTCCAATTTTAGTTGTGTTAGCAGTGTCGGAGAATCCACACCGTTTGATGGATTCTATAATTTCAGTTATCTAGGAACTACATAATTTAGAATCATGGCGTTTGAGCGATCATTCAGAAACATAGCAATAGTAATTTTTCTATGTGCATTAAATTTATGTGATTGTGAAGTTTTCCGCCTTCCGCAAAATGTAAAACCCATCAGATACACGTTGACGATGGAGCCCCATTTAGAACCCAATGTGACACCTGTTCCGTATGAAGGCAGTGTTCTGATAGAGCTCAAAGCTACCGATGATACTAAAAACATAAGCATCCACAAGAGACAACTTGAGATAAAAAAAGACAGTATTCAAGTTGTTAG
The DNA here is from genome assembly GCA_940337035.1 of Agriotes lineatus. NCBI lineage: Eukaryota > Metazoa > Arthropoda > Insecta > Coleoptera > Elateridae > Agriotes > Agriotes lineatus. The sequence goes on from CALNHX010005083.1 coordinate 53,781, forward strand.
TACGAGTGGGGTAAACATAAAAGTTGTCGGAGCTGAAAGTGGAGATCAAGAAACTTATTCGATTTTATTGGAGAGCAACCTGCTTAAAGGAGAACAATACAATTTAACTATTGGAAAGTTTACTAATAATCTTGGATATCGCAATGTCGGTTTCTATTTGGCGAAATACAGGGACACGGATGATATTCAAAAGTAAGTTTTTAAAATATGCCCCCATTCGATATCTATCTAAATGTAAGCAAAGTCAATATGAGTATTAATTTTCTCCTTGCAGACGCCTTGCTGTAACTGATTTCGAACCAACTGACGCCAGAATGGCATTTCCATGTTTTGACGAGCCTGGCATAAAAGCCACATTTATCATCAACATAATAAGGACGGCTACTTACAATTCGGTATCGAATGAACAACTGGAAAGCACAACGTAAGTAAGAAAGTGTTCCACTCGCTTTAAATATATGATTCACCTATTAATAATTCTAGAGACCTAGGTGATGGTAGATTTCGAGATACTTTCAAGGAAACTCCTCCTATGCCAGCCTATGTCGTCGCCTTTGTTGTTTCCGAACACAAACACACAGATAAAGTAGAAAGACATAGAATTTTTGGACGGCCAGATGATGTGGACAGCAAAGGAGGTTTCAAATACGCTTTGGAGATATCCGTAAAAATTTTGCGGACTCTTGAAGAATATACCGGGATTAAATTTGCCATGAGCAAAATGGATCAGCTTGCTGTACCAGATTTATATTTCAAAGATGAAGCTATGGAGAATTGGGGTTTGGTTATTTATGGGTAAGAAGAGCGTGTCCCTTTGTCAAACTTTTCTTTTTCGTTTCCTCCATTATTTCTGATTTCACGTGCTGCGAATACATTTTTTATTAAATTTTTTTAGCGAGTCGCATCTTTTGTGTACTAATGATTCAGCTGCTGATGATCTAAAAAGGTGCACGAGTTACATTGCTCACGAGTTTGCACATCAGTGGTTCGGAAATCTAGTTACACCTTCATGGTGGGACTATACTTGGCTAAGCGAATCCTTTGCTGCATATTTTCAATATTACATCACCGCCTTGGTAAGTTCTTTAAGTCTACTTTAAACACACTGTTAATTTTTCTATAGATATTTTAATATAAGAAAACGTGAGCTTCATTAATATGCATTGCATGCGTTTTAGGTGCAACCTTCTTGGAGATTTATGGACTTAATAACAATTGATAACATGCACCTCTCATTTAATCTCGAAGAGGAGAGTTATTCATCTCCACTGAATTATGTTACACAGAAATCCGGAGAATTTCCACCCTTGCACGTTTTGTATGCGAAAGGTAAAACGCATATTTTATTTACTTTTTCCAAGATAGTAATAATTTCCATGTACTCTTCAGGAAGTTCTCTTATAAGGATGATGGAACACGTCATTACTCCTGAAGTATTTAGAAAAGGGCTCCAAATTTACCTTGAAGAGAAGTACTTCTTGTGGTGTTTTGTAATAGTTAGGTTTTACAACTACCTGTATTTGTAGCAAGTTCAGCTCTGCAGAACCATCTAACCTGTACAGTGCTTTGCAAAAATCAGTCGATGAAGCAGGTATTCACGATTTGTTAGAAGGAAGAACAGTTGCTGAGATAATGAGCACTTGGGATTCAGTTAGGGGTTTTCCCATAGTTACTGTTACAAGGGATTACACTACTGGGAGTGTCACATTCGAACAGGCAAACACCAATAATATTCTCTAAATAATTCTCGAGTATACAATGTTCTATAATTTTTACTATTTAATCTTTTCAGAGCTACCGCTTTCAACACAACTTTCATGATCATCAAAGTTACATTCCACTAAATTACATGTTTCAATCTAGTGATTCACGAGATTTCTCCAAAACTACGGCGAATGTATGGTTGGTCGGAAAAAACATGACCCTGAATGAAAAGTTTCCAACTGATGGCTGGCTTATAGTAAACAAGCAGCAAACAGGTGAGTCGCTCGGGCACCCAGAGATTTATCGGTCTATCACCGGACTAAGTTGCTAAAAGCCGTTGGGGGGTGCTGTTGTCGTTAATGACGTTCCACCGGACTTCAACGATCGGTTATGTCAGTAGTAGGTTCTCGCATTCAGTAAAAACTTGAATACGTTGCTTTTGGTATTTCTTCGACTACGCCGAGTTGACGTTTCGTGGGCCTGCTCTGCACTAGGTCGGTTCCAGCGTTTCTGTAGCTCAGATGAACTGTCGCATCAGATTGGGTGTTTTCCTCTTTTCTACTGCTGCAGGTAAACTTCTAGGCGCCCTCAAACCTCGCCGCTTCAAACTTCAACCATGTTCTAAACAAGAACTGGATTATATTCCAATTATGTTTTAGCTGCATAAATTGTGCATTTTAATTAGTTCCTGCACGTTACTCACCTTACCATCTTAACTAAAATAATTATATATTTTCGGATTTAGCATCAGTGGGGTGTTTATGTAGGGGCTTGTTTAGCGGACACTAGTTTTAAGCACTCCCCATAAGAAAAGCCTAGATAAACTCGAATACGTCGGTGAATACAAATTTCACCCGACGTGATGCCAATCATATCATTGAGCGAGCATATCCGACTCAGTGGCTCCCAGTGTTCAAAAGTTCCAGTCGAACTGTCTTTAAGTAGTTGCACCGACGCTTTCAAAGTAAAATACCGCCCGTGTTCCATTGAATCCAGCTGCGAGCATTTTTGGCCTCGTTATGTGTCGTTAATCGCTTTTAGAGTGTAACAGAAGATGTGTTAATGGTTGCCTTACTGCACAAACGAAAAATTGTTAGGGATGAACAGAAAGAGCTGATAAATTATTTGTATTAAAACACTATGCATTTATTAATCTTGAAATCGTTAAGAGTAATTTTCTGCACCTTTTACATTTTTAATTCGAAGGGATGGTGAACCAAGTTTACGTTGAGTCAGGTCTCAAGAGCCCATTGCGATATCTCCAGATCATATTTGTGTGTGTCATACCTACACTGTTCTTTAGAAGAGAGCGCTACTCAGTCACAAGTTTCTTATTGTACATATACGCTGAGGATAATGTAACACTGTACATGGATGAATTATGCAGAATTAGACACAGTGACTGTGGAAACTAATTGAAACTGGATTATTTCGATTTGAAAATTGACAATTGTCACTAGCATGGGTAAATTGATTAATGCTAGAATGAAGTTGGCAATGTATAGTTTCACTTTATATTCACACTGTATATGCTTTATTGCTAACCATTAATTTATTTCATATTCTGTTTCAGGTTACTACCGCGTAAATTATGATACGGAAAACTGGGAGAGGCTGGTACAATTCATAAACAGCGAACACTTCAAAGAGATTCCTGTGCTGAACCGAGCGCAGCTGATCAATGACGCTTTCAATTTCGCCGAAATGGGTTCCCTGCCATATGATATTCCTTTACGGTTAAGCGAATACATAATCCAAGAAAAAGAGTACATACCAGTTGCTGCTTTTATGAACGGCATCAGTCATTTATACTTTTCTGGTTATTACCGGCACCGAAATACTTCATATTTTCAAAATTACACCTTGAAAAATGCAATTGCATCGAGCAACAGCGAAAACGGGATGTTTAAGGTACACAAGTACTTACTATCTGCCTGCCACACCTATTGACCTCTCTCGTTTTAGATTTACTTGGAAAATATTTTAAGTGGGCCTCTAACGTATTTAGGGTTCGAGGGAAGACCAACTGACACCTTGATGGATAAACTGAACCGCCAGCAAATTGTAAAATTTTTGTGCAAAATTCAATATCCGGAATGTTTAAAATACGTTGAAACAAAAATCAAGGAGCTCAAGGAAAACAACGAAAGTCATGTTGCACCAGATATAGAAGCATCTGTATTTTGTTTGGGCATGAGGAACGCCACAGAAGAAGAATTTGATGCGTTACACCGAATGTACAATACATCTAGGGATATTTATCAGCGGCGCAGACTGAGATCAGCTTTAAACTGCAATGGAGAATTTGCTTATGTAAAGCTTTAATTGCAATACATTTAAGTAGTAAATATCTGTAGCTTTATAACGATTTATGAATCATTATTACGTAATAACCTCTTTGCGACAAGGAAAATATTTTTACATCCCGCAACACGTTTTCTGCCACTATAAGATAAACAGAATTGAAACCTATAGGCCACTGTATCCAATTTGCACTGATTTACACTTAAAAGGTGTTTTTTTGCCTTACCAAGGTGCTAAATAGGATGATGTTCTAAACAATACAAACGCTGTATTTTACAAATATAGAAGCAGAAGTACAATGTGTTAAATTAATCATTTATTGTTTATATACGATAGCAAAATATCATAGCAACTAACATCTAAGCATTTTTTATATCTTGTACATCAAGCCGATCTGCCATCCTGTCAATATCTTGGCTGTCATTTAAAGAGGCTGTCGAACAATATATTGTTAAGAGTAAATCGTAGGTGATCTAGGTGGGACACTGAGGACTTTCTTACGTATAAAATTTTTATTAGAACTAGAACATTAGTTTCTGAGAAACTATCTAATATGGTTGCTTGGATATGCAGGGAAGCTTACCATTGCGAGCGATGTTATTTCCTTCACTCTTTCAACGCTTAGGCAGCCTCAGCTTGCAGCTAGTTCTTGTTTTGTAGTTCAGCTGTCGTTTCTTGCAATTTTGATGGGTCGCTTGCATAGTTTCGCTGGATTATATTGCTTTTGCACAAGTTCGTTCCATAACATATCGTTAGTGTTGAAACACAACACAAAATGATTGTTCTAATAAATGATCGTGGTTTGGTTAATGAATATGAACAAACACTTTAATAAAACGGATTTATTATCTCTTCTTAAACATGTGTCATACATTAAAAACTGTCGATATTATTCTGTCAAAACATTGCTTAGTAACTAACTTTTCGCGGCAACTCTACTAATAATTATAATTTAACATCCTCCCACCTCGAGTTGACGTGAAATTTCGAAAAACTTGTTACAAAACCAAAACTACAATATAAACATTTTGCTTTTTAATTTAAGTATCGTGCAGGGGGAATTATTTTTCTTCCTCTCCTGTTTACGGTTGGCAGGGATTCTGCTGCTTCCTCGTCGTACGCTGCCTCTTCATTTCCATCTTGCGCGTCTGATTCTTCAACATCTATCTCAGTACGATTATTTCTAATATGTTCACTAGATTCTTCTCCGTCTTGTGTATATGAATGGTCTTCGTAAATCTCTAGTCTGTAGACTCTTTGAACTGGTCTTAACAACTGACCCTTTTCAGTCTGCAACTTAACCACACGACATACCTTATCTTTTCCAGGTATAATTTCTAACACTTTGGCTAAAGGCCATTCTAACCGTTTTTGTATATCGTTACCAACCAAAAATATTTCTCCAACTTTCAGTTCTGCTGTCGCTTTGCGGTGTGTATTCTTCTCTATTAAAGCACCTAAATACTCAATGCGAAAACGTCTCCGTAAGTCTTCTTTTAACTTCAATAAATAGCGTAACCGGTTATTTAAATGTTCTCTGTCCGTTCGATCTAGATCGGCGGTTCCAACTTCCGTAACTTCCTGCAGAAACATGCTTGGTGTCAGTGGTGCAACTGTAGGATCGCTATCTGACATGTACGTTATTGGTCGATTATTAATTATCGATTCACATTCACATATTATATTAGAAAGTTCTTCGTGTGTTACACAAGCTCTTCCTAATACTCGTTTCAATAAATCCTTTATGATTCGTACTAGACGTTCCCAAAATCCGCCCCACCATGGTGCTGCCGGGGGATTGAATCTCCATTCAATTTTTCTTATGGTGGAGAAGGCTTCTATTTCTTGCCAGTTGATAGTTGACAACATATTTGCTGTTCCTACAAAATTTGTTCCATTGTCGCTATAGATTTTCGTGGGTCGACCTCTTCTTGCTATGAAACGTCGTAAAGCTTGTATAAATGCAGTAGTTGATAGACTCGACACTATCTCTAAATGTATTGCTCTGTAGACGGCACACGTATATAGACAAATCCACACTTTATTTTTTCCTTTTAAATACAATGGTCCGGCATAATCTACGCCGACTATTTCAAAAGTTTTAGCATCTCTAATTCTATCTATCGGTAATGGGCATGGAATAGTTTCTACGTGCTTTTCTGTAAATCTTTTACACGTCACACATTTCTTTATCACATTATTGATAGCTTTTCTGCCCTTTGTGATCCAATATTCTTCTCTTAAGTTGTTCAGCAATATTTGTACACCAGCATGCTTTAGTTTCTCATGTTTTTCTCTTATCAACATTTTCACTACTGGATGCTGATCAGGTAAGACGATTGGATACTTGAAGTTTTTGCTGTCTTCTCGTAAAGTTATTCTTGTAGTGACTCTGATGATACCCTCTTGATCGTAGAATGTGTTTAGAGAATTAATATCTTTCAAATCATTTCCGTACCATTCAGTTTGAATTAATTTCATCAGTTTTTTCTCGCCACGGTTTAATTCTTCTACTCTTAAACAACCTTTTCGTTCTTCTTTGTCCTTTTCTTTAAATCGCATCATCCAGCCTATCATATTTATTATTCTTTGAAAATCGGAAAAGTATTGATAGTACCATCCAGTATCGTTTTTATGTATTTTCGCAACCATGTCCGTGGCATCAATTATCTTTTTTTCAAGTGTTGTCTCTGGCCATTCTTGTGGATTCTCATATAACCAGGAAGGACCCTCCCACCATCGCTCTTCGATAATTTGTTTTGTGGAACAGCCTCTGGACGGTAAATCTGCCGGATTTAAATCTCCTGGTATATGCTTCCAATCTTTTATTTTTGTTAACTCATGAATCTCTTTTATTCGGTTTTTTACAAACATTTCTTGTTTTCCATTTCCTTGAATCCAATTTAAAACAGTGGTTGAGTCACTCCAATATGTGACCGGTATCTCTCGATCACTTGTTAGACTCTTCAACACCTCCTCTGTTAAACGAACTCCCACCGTGGCAGCCATCAACTCGAGTCGAGGAATTGTTACCTTTTTTAATGGTGCAATTCTTGCTTTTGCTTGTATAAGCTGTACACATACCGTATCATGTTTCTCCGAACGTGCAAATACTGCACATGCATACGCTATTTTGCTCGCATCACAAAATGTATGTAAGCTGTAGTTTGCATTTTCGAGAAGTGCCCATCTAGGTAATCTTACTTGTGATATTGCCGGAAGCTCTTTGTACCAATTTAGAAACTTCAATCGAATATCTTCACTTACTTCGCTGTCCCAATTCACATTCTTAACCCATAAGTCTTGCAGTAACAACTTAGGATATATCATTATCGGGCAGAGTATACCAATTGGATCAAAGATTTTGTGGGAAATGGACAAAATAGTTCTTTTAGTTACAAATGTCAACTCTGTAGGCTTCAGGAAATCCATATTAAATTCAATATTATCGCTTGATTTATTCCATTTCAAACCGAGGACCATAGCGACCTGATTTTTCTGGTTGTCGAACGAATATTCCCAGCCTCGTAAATCGAATTGTCCACTACTCATTACCTCGCTGGCTTTTTCTATGAACCGTTTTAATTCGTTTTCGTTGCTGACACTGGTGACGCAGTTGTCTACATAAAAACATTCTCTTAATTTTAATACAATGTTCTCACTATAGTTTAGTTTCGGGTTATTCTCTAGATTCTTCAAACTGCTCAATATTTTATCTATATGGTAATTTATTACAGCATTTAACAAGAATGGGCTGCTTGATATCCCAAAAACTACACGACAATGTCTGTAAATTATGATCTGATCATCTTCATTCCACCATAAAAATTTTAAGAATTTACGATCTTCTTTATTGACGCTTATTTGTAAGAATGCTCGCTTAATATCTGCGATCACGCCTATTCGGTTTGATCGAAATCGTAATAACACCGAATTGATAAGTTCTATTAAATTTGGACCTGTTTCAAGACAATCATTTAGTGACGATTCATTTTTTCTTTTAGCTGATGCATCAAATACAGGCCGGACTGGTGTGGTGCTGTTCTCCTTTATGACATGTCGGTGTGGCAAAAAATGACCCGTCTCTAGATCACTGCTATCTATTTCTTCAATAATTCCATCGGTTAGCCATGTTTTTAGTATCTGGTCATAAACTTCATAATTACCGTCACTTTTCAATTTTTTTTTAAGAGAAAATAATCTTTTTTCGGCAATATCATAATTGGTTTTCAACTCATCTCTACTTTCCCGCCAAGGCAATCTAACTTCGTATCTTCCTTCATTATTTACGCGTATTGTTTCCAGGAATCTCAATTTAACTTCTTCATTTCTTTCTTGTTTTGTCTTCACTTCGACCGGATCTTTAATACCTATTAGCTCTAAGTCCCATAACTCGCTAATTTTCCTATCGTTTACTAACATTGAAATGACATTCATCGCTTCACAAGTATTATCTTGATTATCAGACACTTTGCCCATGACTGTCCATCCTAAAGTGGTTTCCATCGCTACTAATCCACATTTCAACTCTTGTTTTCGACCCGTGTATAATTTTCCCGCAATATCTGCTCCCATCAATATTTGTACATCTTGTCCGTTTCTGCCAATGTCCGTCAACTGGATTTTCTTCTCTTTTAATTCTCGAATCCACTCCATATCTTCGACACATGTTATTCCATCGACAATTGTGGGTTGACCTAAAACTTCAATATTACAAGAGTAGTTTTTATTAAGCGATATGAGTTTTATTTTATAATGGTTATGCTCTTGCCGGCTAGCCTGAACACCTCCGAATAATGTATGATTTAAATATTCTTTCCTTATTATTGGTAACTTCATGGACTTTGCAAAATCTTCAAGTATGTATGATCTTTGCGATCCTGTATCTATCATGGCTCGTGCTTGCTTTCTAATTCCGTTGTGTGTCACATTTACGACCAAAGTTTGCAAAAATATAACTGGATTCTTAGAAAAGTTACTTAGATTTGCATCTTCATGTATTTTTTCTTCGCTATTATTAAATTCTTTGGCGTGTTCTTGCATCGTTCCTACTTTTGGACACATCGTTACTACATGTCTGCCCTCACATACGGCGCATTTTATAAAGGCTTTGCAATTTTTTGCGAAATGGTTCGATTTAAGACAGTAGAAACAACATTTCTTTTCCTTGATAATTTTCTTCTTTGCTTCTATCGTCATCTTTTTCGCCCAATAACAATCAGCGCTTCTATGGCTTTTTGAACAGAAAATACAACCACTGTTTTGTTTTCCACCTTTGACACTTATCAAACTAGTTGCAGTAGCTATATCTTCTTCTTTTTGAATAGGAATCCTTTTCTTTCTAGTTTTCTGATCGTTATTATTGATAGAAAAGCCTGCAGTTGCTAAATTGACACGCTCGTCATTTTCAACTTCATTTCTTAGAAATGCCATTAATCTAGTCAATCTATTCTTTGTCTTCAGTGTCACTGACGATCCAGCTTCTGTGATTTCTTCCGGAATGATCTGTATTCGTTGCCATGCTCGTAACAGATCCTCTGGCATACAGGATTCGACCAGTGGGTATAGCATAGCCGCATATTTTTCGGTGGTCACTCCTAACGATTCCAGTGCCCTCAGTTTTGTCTCCAACTTGTCATAAAGAGAGCAAAGTGACAATTCGTTTTTATTCATAACCTTAGTTAAGACTAAAGAGAGTAGTTCTCGTACATAAACTTCTACTTGTAGATCATCTCTGCCGAAACGAGCTTTGAGTCCATCTACCGCTTTTCTGTAATTATCACCGGTTGGGGGAAAGCTGGCCACCAAATCTCTAGCTCGACTCCCTTCGATAGTAGCTTGTATGAGATATTGGAATTTGTCTTCCGGGGCTAATTCGTTGTCTTCATCAATTTTCCGGAACTGACTCCAAAATTGAAGCCATTCCTTTATCTCACCTCCATATTTTATTAACTCTATCTGGGGCAGTTTATATTTTCGACTGGCACCTTGCATTACATTAGCTTGGACTGGTGACTGTACACTGGCTACACCTACGGCTTGAAAATATTTTGTAAACTTTAGTTGCAACGTAATGAATTTAGTTTGATACTCATCGGATTCACTTGACTCTTTTTCGTATTCGGAAGGCTCCCTTGTATCATCATCTAAAAGACGTTCTAAAATATTTTTGTCTAACGTCAACAGTTGATTGACCTTTCTTTCTAACACCGTAATTTGTGCTTCTAAATATTCTATGTCCGGAGCTTCTGCTTCCATTGCAGCTTCTATTTGATTATACAACTTCGTAAAAGAACTTCTAAGAGCTGTTCTGGCTTTTTTATCTTTCTCCATGACTTTTTGTTCACTTTTTCTAGCCTCTTTATGTTAACCACGACCTGCGGTCCTGTCACGGTCGCCAATTATGTTGAAACACAACACAAAATGATTGTTCTAATAAATGATCGTGGTTTGGTTAATGAATATGAACAAACACTTTAATAAAACGGATTTATTATCTCTTCTTAAACATGTGTCATACATTAAAAACTGTCGATATTATTCTGTCAAAACATTGCTTAGTAACTAACTTTTCGCGGCAACTCTACTAATAATTATAATTTAACAGTTAGCTTCTGCTTAGCGTTTGGCTCTTCAGTTTGCTTTGTTATTCCCTGGGATGAGTTTGATCTAGAAATAGGCTCGTGAAAACATTCGGGTCACGCTGCATCACTACGGATCCCATCTTGAACGTGAGTAACAATTGAAAATCAGGCCGTAAACGTGAGTTTACGTGAATCTATATTTCAAAGGCGTGACACATTTCACGTTAATTTTACGTTAAATATTTAGTAGCAAATAAGAGACTGCTCCCTCGCTGTTCACCCATATGGAAGTTCTAGAGCTAAAGCGGTAGGTCATTGTTCTTCTGTGTGTTAGCCTGCAGCGACTGAGCTTCGCAACTGAGTAGTGTTGTGAATGTAGTGTCTTCAGTCAATCGCGTGTCTGCTTCTATAGGCGACCAAGTAGAATTACTTCTAGTAAAAGTAAAGTTAAAGCTAGACTTCAAAAGTGTTGCCTCCTAACAACATATATCTTCTTGTATTCGTATCAGTAAGAGAAGTACAATTGCAATGACAGATTTGGGTATTAAAAGTATAAGTATTCCACACAAATGCAACTAGCAAAAATATACGTTCTCTATATATTTACATGTTAAACGATTACATAACCTTGCAGAAGAAGCACATGGCAAACTTCTCATGGACTTGCCAGAATGCGGGCTCGTATCGAGCTAACCAACGTTGCACAGCAGTTTGCAGTAAGTAGGCTGATGGAATGGCATGTCAAGGTTCACCAAAACCAGGTGGGGTCGAATACAACCAACCGCAGCATCTGCTAGGAATACGGCTCGTTTATGCGTTTGCTATATTATCCATGCGTTAGCAGGATGGACTGCTAACATGCGCTCGTCCCTATCGCAAGTAACATTTCCCAAATCCAAAAAGGCTAAACGTTCGGGTGTCCTAGTCAAAAATAAAAAGGCTAAAACATATATCCCTAGGTGTACAGTGGTGCAAGGGGGTATAACTAAATACTACTTACCTTTAAGATGGAGTGAAGCCTTTAAGTATGCCAGATGCTCCTCACGAGGGTGCCAGCAAATGCTCCCAAAGGCGAAGCAAACGGAGGTAAAATAAAAAAAAAACTGTAAAGGGCTTTATCCAGAACTTTCCCCGTTGACATTGTGACACTAAATAATTTTAAAAGCCAAATTAAGTTAGGGGTAAATATATCTTCACGCTTCTGATAAATTAAATAAATTTTCAAATAAAAAATAACATTACCGGTGGTGGAATTCGAAGAACCGGCGCGGCGGATCCGTAGACAATTCCAAAGTTTTGCGGGATGTTGCAAGGAGAATGGGCTATTTCTACCTGCGCTACGGACTACTACGTGACTACGTGCGTCCCGCCTGGCTTAAATAGAACCTCTTTTCGTTGACACCTCTTACGCTGTAAAGCAGAAAGAGCACTTAAGCTGTATCTGTTGGATTCTGAACTATGTGCAAGTTGTTACTTTCCTGTATCTCAGCTAAACCAAAAATAAAAATATTATCGCTGATGCAACTGGAATGCAGCGCTTGAGGACGAGCCGGCCAATTCGATTTCTTTGTTTGTAGGTAGCTACCGCGACCTTTAGAATTCCTGCGTTCCAACTATATTTAACGTCCCGCATTAATTCGTTGCTCTTTTTTTTATCGTACAGCATTTATTCTGTATCTATTGGGTTCCATTTTTGGTAAAAATAAAGCCTGCAATATGTACAAATCAATTCTTGTATCTAACGCTAAGTGATATCAAAAATTAACAAAAAAAAAATTTTTACGGTGCTCACCCTGTATCAGTGTGTCCCAGGATTGATGTTACAAGTGGTAAGATAGACGAAAAATTTATGAATTTTCAGTTTTTGAAAAACTAGTAGGCATTGACAGGGAATCGAAAACTATTTTATTTTCAGGTAAGCTACCCTTTTTGTTCATGATACGGCATGCAGTATTCGAAATAGCAAACGAGGTTCTATTTTTAAGGATTTATTGAGTCTAGTTTTTCCCTGTCTACATCTCTATCAAAAACAGGAATTTACAACTGTATTTTTATCAACTTGGCCCACACGCTTGCATTCCTATAGTTCTTCTTCCATTTCCAAATTGTGGAAGTTTTGAGAACCTGAGACTATGGACTGCTTTTGGCAAACTTTCCTTCAATTACATCCCCGATTCGGCCGAGAGAGCCCTGGTTTCCTTGCTTCATCTGGTTATAGCTAGCTCCATTTTTATATTTTATTTTAAGGTTCTGGAATTTGGTTCTGCTAGGTATGAAAAGAATTTTAAGAATATTTTCAGTTTTTGAAAAACAAGTAGGCCTTGACAGGAAAGCGAAAACTATTTTATTTTCCGGTAAACTACCCTTTTTGTTCATGATACGACAAAATATTATTAAGATAAGTTGTGCAGAATGATAAATTATGGCCCCATACGAAATTTTAGAAAGAAATGTCGACTTATAAAAAACCCTTATTTTTTAGATTAAGCATTACATACAGGGTGAGTTGTTTTGAATGTTTAGCATGGGGATCTCGAAAAGTATTGGAGATAGAGAAACGGTTAAATGGGGAAAGAATTGCAGTTTTACGAGCTCAATTTAATAAGCTTTTTGTTTTTTGGAAAAAATGCAAGGCTAACTAGATATTTCGCAAAAAATATTTTTTTCTAATTTAGTTCGGTGCATATAGCTGTGTTATTATTTACTTTAGAAAAAATATGTAAAGGAAAAAGTTCTACATAATTATATGCTTAATAACACAGTCTAACAAAAATTTTTATTTAAGCTATAATTTTTGAGTTATGATACAAACTTATGTTTTTTCTAATGGAAACCATAGTCGGTCATGACTTTATAAAATGGGCCATTTTTCAAAGATATACGACGATATACCACTTGACATAGTTATTTTTATAAATAAATAAATTATGGCCATTTTTCTCTTTTTGTTTTCGAACTGTTCAAGTAGTAGGCTATGGAAACAATTAATAGATGCAAGCGACAATTATTGACAGGTGCATATCATTTAGTTTCTAATTAAAGTTTACAGATCTTCCTACAATTTTGAATATGGCCATAATTTATCATTCTGAATAACTTTTCTTAATAATATTCTGTCGTATCATGAACAAAAAGAGTAGTTTACCGGAAAATAAAATAGTTTTCGCTTTCCTGTCAAGGCCTACTTGTTTTTCAAAAACTGAAAATATTCTTAAAATTCTTTTCATACCTAGCAGAACTGAATTACAGAACCGAATCCCAGAACCTTAAAATAAAATATAAAAATGGAGCTAGCTATAACCAGATGAAGCAAGGAAACCAGGGCTCTCTCGGCCGAATCGGGGATGTAATTGAAGGAAAGTTTTCCAAAAGCAGTCCATAGTCTCAGGTTCTCAAAACTTCCACAATTTGGAAATGGAAGAAGAACTATAGGAATGCAAGCGTGTGGGCCAAGTTGATAAAAATACAGTTGTAAATTCCTGATTTTGAGAGAGATGTGGACAGGGAAAAACTGGACTAAATAAATCCTTAAAAATAGAACCTATATCGAATACTGCATGCAAAACTACAAACTGAGCGTAAAGTCTTGGCATACTTTCTATGGGATTAGAACGAAATTTTGAACGAATCCCGCAGCACGACAGGAGCTACTTAAAACGCATACAGATTTTAGTATAACTTTGACACTTAGATGTAAAATATATTAAATTTTGAAACTTCGGAAGTTTTTCAGAGCAAATGTATTGTTTTTATGATTTGTTGTTTATTCAGGTAACGAGTTACACCGTTGGTTTGATCAATGACGGAAGGGCTGACGTATGTGGAACTTTAGGTACTTAGTTAAACAAATAATACTTTTGTTTAGGGCGTTAGTTTTTGCAGAGGTATAAAAGAATTCTGTACCGCTTTTAGCGCGTCTCTTTCGTCATTTGAAAACATTTGTGGAGAGAATAAATTTAGAAATAAGCAATCCTGTAAAATTTTTAGTCGAAATGGTGCAGTTTTCGGGAACCCCGAGGTTTATAGACAGCTGCATATCGCATTGATACAGAAGGGTGCAGACGATGGCGTAAAAAAGGCAGTGCCGTTAACGGTAGGGTGCATGTTTTCTTGCTATTTTGATTGTGTTAAGTCGCGATTTTGTTAAATGTTCGTTGTCAAACAAATAAACAAGACAATTTACGACAGAAAGTATCGAAGATAAGATAAGTAGTACTTTCTTTGATCTCATAAAGCCCTAGGAATCCACTACGTGAAAGTTAAATTGTCGCTTATTTGGTAAGTCAAACAATATTAATTTCGTTTTCATTGAAGTCTGTGCAAAAATTCGTTTTGATCTTTGAGTCTCATGCCAGAATGTTATAAAGGGTATTTTCGTAAATAAAACAAAATCTGCTTGTGGCGTCCCAAGCATCAAGGCATTGTACTTTTCAGGTATAGAACTAGCAAAAGGATTAATGCCACATGTTAGTTTGGTTAGCACGGAATAAGACATTTGGATAAAGTCTACGACTCAGTGTGAGTTTTAAAGTGCGTTTTAAAAACTAAACGTGCAGTGTTATTACGGTTAAGAAGTGTGCAAAAACGGGTCACAACACAAGAAATGATACACTCAAAACACTGAAGAGCTGATGGGGTCGTTTGCTGTACGCTGGAGGCTGACATCGGATATAGCCCGTGTCCATTGGAAGCCGAGATCGCCGACAACTAAAAACTTGAGACCGCAACTGTAGAAGTCCATTTCAATAGCTAAAGAGCTTGTTGTGTGTCTATAATTAGGAGCTTACAAACACAGCGAATTCGGTACTGTACACATGAGAGTTTACGTACCAGTGAAGATGGAAACGTTGCAGGTCAGACTGGGCAACGAGTGTGCTTCATGGAGGAGCCCATAAAAGCTACAAAGCGGACAAACACTTGAATGGGGTGTTTATGGACATTTTTGAAGCTTTCATACGCTGGCAGAACAGAGCCGTTGGTGATTTCAGGAGAGAATGCAGGTCGCAGTGTCGCATTTGGCGGTAGCACAGATCTTCGCAAATAAAATTGCTCCCGGATAGATAGCATTCACACTTGTACAGTAAGCAAGTGGGAACATTTTTCCGTTACTATTATCTGTGTTTGGTGTGGGGCATAGCCCTCTACGTTCTAAAAACGGTTTGATATGACACGAGTGCTCAGGGATGTGAGATTTGGAACATATATGATTCGAAATGTGATAAAGAGAGTGGTGCAATTAATTTTTCGTGCATATTATTTAGGGCGCCATTTAACAATTGTTAAAGAACTAACATCAATTTAGACAAACACCAGACGGAGGTGTGCTTTCCATTTCCGAAGCTATAATATTGTAAGGCCTGTTACGCTTCGTTTGCACATCTATTATTTTCGATATCTATGGTTCCAATTTTGTATTTACGCACGGCCCCGTCTCCCGCGATCAGTTAGACATCGCTTTACAATCGTAGGGTTTCCAAACACGGAGCGGAGGTGAATCGCCACCGCAATTGGTTTTAATTTGTTGTAAATTATATTTGTACCGTCGGTTGATCATTTATGTAATTTAGTGTTCTCGCAAACCTTAAATCTATACTTTTAGTTACCTGAAATTTGTAATAAATGTTTATGAATTAATTAAAATTATACTGTTATACCAGCCTTGTGATTTTGATTTTGTTACTGTTGTACTTGAGTTGAGCTTATGTTTTAGAATATTTTGTGCTACTTGAGTTTACGAATTGTCTTTGAATACCTGGGTCCATTTGTCGTTTCTTGATATAAATTCGTTGGCGCCCTTTTGGTTCTTACTTAATTCGAGTAGGCTCAAAGAACAATTATATCCATGTAAACATAAAGTTTGGTTTTCTGAGAGTTTCGGCCAACGAATTAAGTAAAGATAACAGGTCGGCTGAATTTGTAAAGACTTCGCTAATTTTATTCAACGAAGAACGTCGCCTCGTTGCGCATACATTTTAAGGTTAACTAAATTTTGGTTGCGTTACTTGTTACTTGCAAAAACTCAGCGATGGCCAAGACGACTTCAGTTTAGAACCCTTATACGCAACACCTCACGCCAAGGGAAACGTCCACGAAGCAACCCCTGCAACAGACGCCTGACCGCACCAGCCCCGGCTGTCAGCAAGCGACCCGGCCAGAATGTTCAAACTATGTTTGATCATGAGTTTTAAGTTAATAGTGTGAAATAAACTGTAATCAAGTAATCACAAAAGTTCACGCAATTAGTCCACAAAAACTGCATAACTTGCGCCAGATAAGATATGTGTCAAGTTTCTGTGTCGTGATAACAATTAAATGTAAGCGGCACATTCAATCAAGCGCCAGTTCGGTATTTACAAACAGACGTTGCACTTTGTACATGTGTAGTATATTATATGTCAAAAGCACAACGCTGCGATTCTGCAATGCTAGTGGGTCAACATAACAACTCAAGCATTCAGAATTACGTTAGTTTAAACATATATGATTGTAATTTTTAATAATAGGTCGTAAACACGGCATACATTTATTGTACATATAGCTCTGTGATACGTCTTAAGAATTCAATATACCTTTAACCACGATCGTATATTCATTGATGGGGACGAACACAGGCTTCAAATGTTCGTAAAGAGTTGGCATGGCCTGGTATTCTCATCCTGTCTCTTAAAAACAATATAAGCACATTTCCTGTCAAAAGACTAAACTGGTTGTACAACAAACATAAAAGGTGCTAAGTTCCAATTAATTTTGGCAACCATCTTTTACATTGGCCTTCGAGCCAACAACTCCCTGATCACGAAGAAGCCGGAATTTGGAGAAGACATTGGTCCTACAAGCCAACAACTCCCCGGTCAAGGGGAAACTGGATTTTTTGGGTAAAAATCTTCAAGCCAACCAATTGGAGGCTGAAAAGAAGTTAGTGCAACAATCAAGAGTCCTGGACACGCGGAACAGATTCGAAACTCTGGGCAAATAAGCAACTGGACAGGATCCACCATATCCGTAGAAAAATTTTGTAGGACTCGCAACAAGATTGGTATGTACTTTTCTGTGTAAATATTGGGGAGAAGTTCAAATTGAGCCGTCGCCAAGGAGAAAACGTCCTACGACTCAGTCAAAGGAATTCCGCCACAGGAAAAGGCGAATTAGTGATAGCACCATAAGTCCTGCTAATAATTTCCAAGAACTTCCGCCGTGCAGCGAGAAGAATCTTCAGCGGCAATCAACCAGCTAAGAACTTGGAAAGTACGTAAAGTGGTAAGATACTACCTATTAAGCTAGTTTTAGTTCCACAGCCAATAAAAAGGCCGCATCAACATGGAGTCAATTATAAAGGAGCAGAAGCAGCTGGCGGACAGAATGTGCCAACTGCTCACAAATATGAAGAAGGATTCCGGAAGCAGAAAGAATCAGATGTACCTAGCCAAGAAAGAGAATGAATTAGAAGGATTGTGGAAGGCATTCGAGAGCGGTGATATGGACCTACGAAAGCGACTTCCAGCAGATCATGAATACTTTAAAAAGAATTTCTACAGCCAAGTCCAGGTAAAAGAAAGATTTCAAGTAATTACAGATTACATACACGAATGGCAGGAAAAGCTAAATCCAGCCAGTGAGGAGAGTAACGGCTTAGAAACCGAGAAATTGGAAAACCCCATCGAACAAGGAGGCAGACTTAAGAAGCAAGAAATTAAAATGCGGTTATTTAGCGAAGTATTGGATGAAGCAGTGTCAGCATTAGAACAACCCCAGGCGAAAATGGTCTACGAACATAAGGCGAGCAAATTATGTGAGCATTGTGAAAACATCACGAGTCTTCATGAGGAAATTCTCGGAGGGGAGCAGGAATTGGCAGAGTATTACTTCACGCACGAAATTTACAATCAGATGCGAGAGCGTTATAACCAGGTAATAGCTCAAATATTTAACAAAATAAGTAGCATCCCGTGAAGTGAGCAGCCACGAGCACGAGAAGAATTGGCCATCCCACTGCCCAAAATCACAATGCCAATGTTCGAAGGAAGTTATGTAAATTGGACCACGTTCCACGACATTTTTGGGCGACTCATCCACAACAATGCCACATTAGGCAAGGCAGAGAAAGTGCAGTACCTCAAAACTTATCTCAGAGGCTAGGCAAGCAAATTAATAAGACATCTCGACGCATTGGACGCTAACTATGAGACCGCATGGGACCTACTAAAAAGCAGGTATAATAACAAAAGAATTTTGTTTTCCAAAATTTTAGACAACGTGTTAGAACTGCCTAATTTGAACTGTGAATCAGCAGCTAGCCTGAAACAGCTGCATGATACCACATTGGAAAGTTTACGTGCCATATCCAACATGGGCGTGAATACTGAGTCTTGGGGACCAATGATAGCACATCTGCTGGTCAAGAAGCTAGACAAGGATTCAAAGAAGTTATATAAACAGTCGATGACTAATTCTGAGAGGTCCAGGAGCTGGCAAACATGTTGAAGTTTTTGGAAAAAACTTTACAATCACTTGAGGCAATTCAAGATTCCAAAAGGAAGCTGCAAATCTCAAAACCAATTAAAAGTCAGAGTAAACAAGGAATCCATAGCTAGTAAGGAGTTATCAAGCAAGCATCAGTAGATGTCGGATCTGCAACAACAGCCACAAGATCACACAGTGCCCAAAATTCATTTCCATGAACAGTGACGATACCAAACCATCAAGCGTCATCGGCTGTGTGTGAGATGTTTAGTTCACAAGGAGAATGAAAAATGCTATAATTCGAACAAATGCCAAAACTGCGGCAAATGGCACCATACTATGCTGCATAAGGAATGGAGCAAAACTCCGGTAAGATGTCCTCAACAGGTAATAGCAAAACCTCAGCAGGAGCCAAATAGGAAATCCCAAGTGGCCTCCACCTGCGGACAAACAGTGGAAGAAGTAAACAGCCTAGTTAGCAGAAAATCTAAAAATCCCAACCAGAAGGAAGTTCTGCTAGCCACGAAATCTTTAAAAATAAAGGCAGCCGGAGGACATTATGAACTATTGAGAGCTTTGGTCGATCCAGGATCACAGGCATCATTTATAACCGAAGAAGCAGCGCAATTATTGGCATCACCAAGAGCAAAAATCCAAGCAGACATCAGAGACCTAGGAAAAAACGAAGCGGGGAAATCCAAAGAAAAGATTGAAGTAGAAATGAAACCACGATTTTCCAGCAACTTCCTAATGTATGGGGATCTGCTTATAATGGCAAGATTGACAGGAACGTTGCCAAAAAATACAATCTTGGAAAAGGAGAAGCACGCATGGGAACATTGCCTACAGCCCGATCCTACCTACAACATGCCAGGTCCAGTAGACATCCTGATAGGGGCCGATCTATACAAGGATATACTCCTAGAAGGGGTTAAGAAGACAATACAAGGGATGATGGCGCAAAGGACAGAATTAGGATGGATCTTATCTGGGGCAGTAGAGGCAACAAAACAACCCAACATGAGAGTGGTGAGCATGGTATCTATCCTGGAAGAAGATCACCAACTCAGGAAATTCTGGGAGATGGAAGAGGTCTCAAGGGAGAAACCTATCTCTCAAGAAGATCAAGACTGTGAACAGCAGTTCGAGAAATTCCATTTTCAGAAGCAAGATGGGACCTATGTGGTAAAAATACCATTCAAGGAGGACTCAAGTCATTTGGGCGAATCAAGGAGGAGAGCAGTTGCCAGAATGCTGTAAATGGAGAGACGATTCGAGACTAACAGAAAATTGGAGTCCGAATACATTTCCTTAGCTCACATGAGGAAAATGGATCAAAATGATGATCCGAGAAGAGGATACTACATTCCTCACCAAGCTGTCATAAAGGAGGACAGTGATACAACCAAGTTAAGAGTAGTCTTTGACGCTTCATCCAAGTCATCAAATGGGAAAATCCTGAACCAAATGATGCACACTGGGCCAAGGCTACAGCAAGATTTAACAGATATCCTTCTGAGATGGAAAAAATACGAGTTTGCACCAACCGCAGACATTTAGAAGGTGTATAGACAAATACATATAGCTGAGGAAGATCAGCACTTCCAGAAAATTGTGTGGAGCTTCTCGGAAACAGAACCACCCCAAGAGCATCAACTAACCACAGTGAGTTATGGCACAACCGCAGCTCCTTACCTGGCAGTTCGGACCTTGCAACAGTTGACCAAAGATGAACAACTCCGATTCCGAAGAGGTTCTCAGATTGCCATAAGGGACTTCTATGTAGACGATCTTCTAACAGGAGCCAGTTCCAAAGAAGACGCAAGGAACATCCAAAACGAACTAACAAAGATGTTGAAAACTGGAGGGTTCAATCTCAGAAAATGGACTAGTAACCTACCAGAAGCTGAAGAAAGTACCAACATCATAATAGGGATCAAGGAGGATGCTACTAGGAGGACACTGGGAGTACATTGGCCACCAACACGTGACGTACTGCAATACAAAGTCAAGCAGCAACCAGAAGGCGAAGTAACGGAAAGGAAGATCCTATCAGAGATAGCACAAAACTTTGACCCATAAGGACTGCTAGCACCAGTTATCATAACTGCTAACTTATTAATACAAGAATTATGGGTTGGACACTATTCATGGGATAAAGAATTACCCAAGGATATACAAGACAGATGGTCAAGATTCAGGCAAGAACTACCGAAGGTAGAAGAAGTGCACATCCCTAGATGGATAAATTATGAAAAGGATGGCCACACAGAGATGCATGGTTTCTGTGATTCCTCAGAGCGAGCTTATGGGGCAGCGATCTACATAAAAGTCTTCACCATCAGGGACCACGACAGTGATGTTACTCACAGCCAAGTTAAAAGTGGCACCCCTCAAGATGAAGAAGACCCTGCCAAAGCTAGAATTATGTTCTTCTGAATTATTAGCCAAACTAGTAAAGAAAACCATTTCAACCATGGAGTTAGACAACATTGAAATTTATGCCTGAACAGATTCAATAATAACTCTAGCCTGGGTAAAAGGAAGTCCAGAGAAATGGAAAAATTTTGTAGCAAATCGGGTTGCTACAATTCATGAGTGCATCGGCAAGCAGTGCTGGAATCACGTCAAGTCGGAAGACAACCCAGCAGACCTGGTCACAAAAGGAGTACAACCGTCCAGATTAGGTGACCACGCGTTATGGTTCCACGGCCCTTAATGGTTATCAAAGGAAGATACCCAGGAACGAATAAAGGCCCAAACAAGAGTGGTGAGTGCTACTGAAGAAGAAAGAAGAAAACCTCGGCAGGTAGCAGTGCATGCAGCAATCAGTGAGGCGACTGATGAAATGGAAAGATTCTCATCATTCAGCAAAATGATAAGAGTAATCGCTTACTGTAAGCGGTTCATGAAGGAATGTAGGAAGGAAGTCGTAGCGTGATAGCTTAAAATGCATAATCAAATCAGCACAAAAACATGACTTCCCAAGAGAACATTATCTGCTACAGGAAGGCAAAATGGTAGAGAGTAATAGCTATTTAAGGAACAAGGAATGTAAGGCCCTATTAACATTTGAGGTAGGCAAGTACAAGCCAAGACGAAGTCGCGGCTTGTTGCCTGCCGAAGTTGATGTTAGCGGCAATAACTACAACAAAGTTAGAAAACTTCCGGATAAAATTCAACCAAGGAATTCACCTTATTAACGAAATGAAGGCCTGGTACAGGTCCATCGACGCCAATAAACTAAATGTTTACGTGTTATCAGCATATCAAGTGGCCAGCAACTATTTGCAAGAAGTGGCTTGACGCAGTGTTTAAGCGGAGCCATTTATTTGAGTTTGTATCACCAGCTCAAATAGCAACAATAATAAGTCAGCTGTCTTTGAAGCTACCACCAAACTTACGAATATTGCCATCGCCGGTGTACAAGATAGAGGTGGAACAAACCAAGGAAGCCATTAAGATATTTGGATACTTCCATATCACTGAAGTAACCGAAGTCATCCAGGTCACCGCCATCCCTAGGAAAATCAAAAGCGGAGAGTATGCAACAATAGCAGTCAACCCGTACTTCTTAGCTGTGGACTACAACCATCAGCAGTACTTCAGCATACCGCCATGCAAGTTTGAAGTCAGCATTCCAATAAAGGAGCACACCTATTTATGTACACCTACTGTCATAAATAGTGTCGAGAAAAACCCCAACTGCATCATCGACGAGATGTATCAACGGTTGGAAAAGGTGCCATGTAGCACACAACGCTACAACGTCACCACAATAAGATGGAAAGAGCTGTACAAGGCGAATACATGGATATTTGTAGCCAACAAAGCCACCAGTGCAGCAATCATCTGTAACGACGTACGAGAAAAAGTGACTCTTGAAGATACCGTAGTCATCCGGATCGCTCCGGTGTGCTATATCCACACAGGATAACACATTTTGTACGCACGATTATTACATCACAGGCAGAATCAATGGGAAGCGAGTATCCAAGCTTAGCCAAAGAACCACGCCTGGAAACATCAGATCACTTAAGGGTGCTGCTAAACCGACAGCAGCAGACAATACATGACCTATCCAATACACGCTGGAGACACCTATCCATCGCCACAGGGTCTACCAGCAGTATAGTAGCAATACTGATCATTGGCCTACTGTGTGGCATAAGCTATTGTGTATGAAAACACAACTGCCGGACCAAGGGACTACAGAAGCAAAAACTCAGGGCCGGCCAAGACGACTTCAGTTTAGAACCCTTATACGCAACACCTCACGCCAAGGGAAACGTCCACGAAGCAACCCCTGCAACAGACGCCTGACCGCACCAGCCCCGGCTGTCAGCAAGCGACCCGGCCAGAATGTTCAAACTATGTTTGATCATGAGTTTTAAGTTAATAGTGTGAAATAAACTGTAATCAAGTAATCACAAAAGTTCACGCAATTAGTCCACAAAAACTGCATAACTTGCGCCAGATAAGATAAGTGACAAGTTTCTTTGTCGTGATAACAATTAAATGTAAGCGACACATGCAATCAAGCGCCAGTTCCTTATTTACTAACAGACGTTGCAATTTTTACATGTGTAGTATATCATATGTCAAAAGCACAACGCTGCGATTCTGCAATACTAGTGGGTGAACATAACAACTCAGCATTCAGAATTACGTTAGTTTAAACATATATGATTGTAATTTTTAATAATAGGTCGTAAACACGGCATACATTTATTGTATATATACCCCTGTGATACGTCTTAAGAATTTAATATACCTCTAACCACGATCCTATATTCATTGATGGAGACGAACACAGGCTTCAAATGTTCGTAAAGAGTTGGCATGGCCTGGCTTTCTCACCCTGTCTCTTAACAACAACTTAAGCTCCACATCACCTGTTAAAAAACTAAACTGGTTTTACAACAAACATAAAAGGTGCTAAGTTTGAAACAAATCTTTAGCTCTAGCTATTTGATTCTCCATTTATTCTTTTCCGGGCCAGCCTGTATATTCCCACTTGAATTATTATTCGCTGTATTTCGAACGATATCAACTCTTGTCCGCGCAAAGGCGCTGGATTTGGTTTTTCCGAAATTCATTTGTTATCGCTTTGAGCCAGCGAACCGCGATTCCGTTATTTTGGGCCATTTGATTTTTGCATTCGTTTGAAGTAATTTGCTTCTACAAAGGCTCTCCTCACGTGCTACGGCACCAATTTATAATTAACTTCGCTTGTGAGCTGATAATTAAAATCAGGTATGTTTACGCTAATTGCTTGTTATTCATTTTGGTAATTTCTCGTTTTCTTATTAGCTCTTTCTTTGACGTTATTATTTGACGTAATTTTTCAACGTCACTCTTAGACGCCACTTTTGAACGCCGTTTTTGGGCGACTTCTTATTTGGGTTTCCTGATCGACGCCACGTCTGATGTCATAATTGACACCATAATTAATAGCTTGGGCCCGCAACTCCTGCTGGAATGTTATCCTGAACTTGCCAGATTCTAACCATGAGCGTCAATTCCATTATCAAATTCGGCCACGAGTTCGAGATTGCTGTCGGCTTACACTAAGCTAATTCTGGACAACGTTTTTTTATCACCACCCAGGTTAGTGTTTCAACTTTTGTTGATAACCACGTTCACCCATTTACTGGTTGAATCGATCTTAACGACGCTTCAGATTTATACTTTACATATTTAAAATCCGCTAACATGTAATGTATTAATTGATTACAAATTTAATTTACGCTTTATAAATTGAAAACTTAATGTATTAATTGTTCCGATTTACAATTTGCAAATTTAAACTACGCTATACAAATCTAAAACGTAATGTATTAAAGATTCATAAACCGATGTTTTACAAATTTAAACATAATGTATTAATTGTTCCCAAATTTATAATTCACAAATCTATAGTTTTGCTAATTGAATACATATTAAGAATATTGTAAAAAGTGCTCTCACGCCATTTTATTATCATTACCGAGATAACGGTTAAAACTATGATAGTGGTAAGCTTATCCCTTCATTGAATTGCAATCACATTCATCCCAAGCGCCTAAAAGAGGTTCGTTTATTTTTTTGTGCGTGCTGCATTTTCAGCATTAATATTATACCGTATTACTTACAATATTTTAACTTTGCGATAAACTATTTACCGACGTAATACAGATGTTGCATCCAATTATGACCTGTTGATTAAATAAACTTAAATGTTTGCTACTATTTTATTTATTTCTCGAAATCTGTGATTTCTGGAGGCCCTGTGTTTTTTACTATTATTAAAAGATCTTGCAGCCGATCAGCTGATAATAGAAATCTGCGATCTAAGGCCATCGACTTTGAAGCTAGCTAGGCCATTGCGGTGAGTAAGTACATTTCTGAGCTACCGTGGTGTATAAATGATAAGGGGGTTGATCTGAGATTATACTGCCATAGATTATTATTAGTAATCGATCGCAGGTTGGCCTCTTTATTGTTTCAAGTTTCAATTAATTTTGGCTACCATATTTTACATATACTGTCCCGACATGATCTTCCTTTCCGATACAAACACTGGTCTTCAGTTACGTGCTTCTTTCTTGAGTCTCCTCTTTATTAATTACATTTGCAAATATTTTGCCTAATGTTGCTATCCAATCTAAATTCGTACATATTTGCTATTTGTTTGTGATGTAGAATTAAATCCAATTAAACAATAATATTGGACAGTAATGTAGGCGAAAATTGTTTACAAAACCTTCAGGATTAGTTACAGTGCTACAAAAACATACATATCAGAAGATCAAGAAGATCCATGTCGAGCAATAGTTGTGTAGCATTACTTTAACATTTGCTTCTAAAATAAGTTACTAACATTAGTACCAATCAGAAATAAAACGAAGGTTCTAATTTTTATTATAATCATATGTGTACACTGTACAAGTTTCTCATTAAATAGGCAGCAACTAATTCAAACAGCAAACGTTTATAATTTTTTAACTAACTTAAATATTTTTTTTGCGTGCAAGAGCAATATCGAACTGAATAAAGTATTATTCGATATGTACTAATGGCACCAACCATCTGAAACAGACCATCATAATTTTTGTGTACTATACACTGATGACGAGTGAAGATTAGAGTAAAATCTATAGTAAAGAAGCCTCCTGTGGTAATTTTCTTGTCGTAATGGAGCAAGTGCATGGAAAACGCGTCTATCTGAAACAATATCAACCAAACTTACAAAGTAAGTGGTTACTATGATCGCTCTTTCTGTGTGTCTGTGTGTCTGTGTGTCTGTCGCACGGTTCCCGTTAAAGCAGAATACAACTGATGGTGGATTCCTATGTATTTTTGTCCCCTGAATCCGAATCCGCCACTGGCTTTTCGATATCTCAACCCGTTTTCGAAATAATCGACTTTAATGTTCGAATTTTCACATTTTAGGCTTTAATATCACTTTTATGTAGTTTTCTCTCCTGATTCCAAATATGTCACTCATTTCACGATATCTTGAATAGTTTTCGAGATATTTGATTTTTTTAAAATCCGAATTTTCTTTTTGTAAGTTTGGTTTTCAGCCGTACATGCGCGGCTAAGCTTTTTTCTAACTACTTTGTCTTTATTTTAATATTCATACTTACCTCTTCTATTAGTTTGTAATTCTGAAACCACAACACGACCTTGATTAGCAATTTTTTGACAGCATTTGCCTTTAAATAATAAATAGCGAATCTTAAGTTTTTGGAAGTAATTTAAAGTTCAGTAAACTTATTGCGCCCTTTCCACGTCAAATTGCTGTTAGAATAGTTATCTATTTACCAAGAGCGTAAGAAGAGGTTTATCGCCCGAGGTAACGCCTTGTACGTACAAGGTTTTATTTACAGACCGGAATATTCCATTAATATATATAATAGATTTACAATAAGTTGATAAACAGGACACCAACTGGGCCGTAAAGTACCTTGAGGCTGGAAGTATATAAATTAACACCTTACGTTTGCGAACATGGAGTATAAAATGGCAAATTCTGCCCGATCGTAGATAATGGTATATTATGTAACAAGTTTTAGAAACGTCACGAGTGTGTTTAATAAACGAGTGTCTAGACGAGTTTATATAATGTGTTACATACTATACCTTTTCTGCGACCACAAATTTAGACAATATCATATTATGCTCGACAAATGTCAATGTTGACTACTGAAAACTAACACCTGATTTTAGTTTTAGCTGTGGCTAATAAAGCAAACACTGTTTGAACCTAACTTCATCCCGTGACTAAAACATCGTTGCCCATAATTATGTATTTGATCTATAACGAATATAGCTCTAGGATTATTATTCATTGCATCTTCTTGAACGGCTATATAACTGTCAAAAAAACTGTAAAATTTGAAGTTTCTCATTAATCATTTCATTCTTTCTCAGCGGTAATGCATTGTCTCTCTGTGACTGGTTTGTCTCGCCGCATTGAACATTAACTTGTACTGCAACATATTTTTCTATAAAAATAAGTTGTATGTACTTAATAATTATAAAGAAATATTTACCGATTAGTTGTTTAACTGATTATTTAAACATTCAATTTCAATTTTTTTTTACTTTTCACACAGTAACGTAAGTTCCTGATTTTTTGTTATTAAGGCCTGAATTTCACAAGGGATCTTAAGGTTCGGTTATAAGGAGAAATGAGGAACCAAATTAAGAAATAGACATAACAGTTCTATTTTTACTAGATTTACTATTCGGGATTCATTGCTTGGAACTAGTTTTTTTCGGTAATTTTTGGAATTGCATTATTTTTCAAGAAAATATTCAGTGGCAGCGAAGTGCAATGAACACACCTTTTATCTCTTACTAGGAGGTTTAAAGACATCTTAAGTAAAAATTACAATTAGAAGTTACTAATTTATCATACATTTATCCGTTCGTTGGCAATATGTATGTATGTATTATCATTACCCTCATTTTACCTTGCGGTGTAGAGGCTGGTGTGATAATTTGAAATTAAATTTCCATCGCAAGCTATTATCAATGCAGTAAGGTTTAATTTTAAATCAAAGCCTATTTGGCACAAAATTTGAAAATTATAACTAGCCGCTGTTGACATTATTAGCAATGGAAATTTGTCCGAATATTTATGCATTAAGAATTTTTATATCCACCAAACCACTGGTAGCTTTCATATTTTCCCTTGCGTGATAACCTTTACCCAGCCACAATAATTTTCCATATGTGATAGAAATTCGTGATAGGAGACATTTTTTTCAAAAATGTTTAACCAAATACAAGCTTTCAAACTTAAAACATCAAACTGTGTCAACTAGCGTCAATGGGGAAAATGTGAACTATTGCAATAAATGTCAAAAGAGGGTAGGTGGCAGGCTTTGTAAACGTACTAACCTAACATATGAACGCATGCGACACCGGCATTAATATTGACTTCTCACGTAATAATACTGTGTGATTTATTGTGACACAAAATATAGTCTGCATATTTAGGAAAACGAGAAAATAAGTCGACTGCACTCGTTGCGAACGTACATTTCCTAACTTCGAGCCGTGAGAATAATTTTTTGTAGTAAAGCAGTGGCGTGCTATCAGTACCACCTGACGAACGAAGCATCAGTGCTTCGCGGTGCCGTCAGCAAGAAAAGGCCGAATTGGCCAATGTTTGAATTTATCAAGCATAAACCGCTAGATAAAGCAAATACTGAACAAATCGGCCTTACGACGCTGACGCCACGGCGGCGCCCGAACGTTAAGGTTTCAATCGTAAGATGGTGTTGGCCACACCCAATAACAAAAATGTTTACCAGTTCCTACTAATTTGGGTATTGGGGGGAGAACTGCACTCTGAGTTTGAGACCAGCTCGCTTTAAGCTAGCTAGTTTGGGGAAGGGGGGTCCCAACCGGAGATTTATTTGCAATAATAGTGCAACGAAATGGGAAATTAAACTATTATGTCAGATAGAATTGTCCTACCTAGCATTGCTTTGTTATAGTCATCTTCCACCCTCCCCCCTTCGCCTCTAAAACTTCATAATTTTTTTGGAATGAACCTTGAAAATCTTCACCCATTGGCGATGATGTTATAAAGACAGCGTAAGCATTCCAAAAAGTGTAATATTTTCGTACTTCTCTTTTTACTTCCTTTTACTACTATAAAGGAAGTATTGGATTTACCCCATAAATTCGAAATTGAGTTTTCAACAAATCTTCACGTTTTAGAGTCCCCTGATCCCAAAAAACATATTTTTTTTTCATTGGTCTGTGTGTCTGTCTGTCTGTCTGTGTGTGTGCCTGTGAACAGAATATCTCAAAAACGAAAAGAGTTATGGCATTGCAACTTCATATATAAGTTTTTTGTACTATGTAGATGAGACAGCAAGCTTTTGAAGAAAATCGCATAACCGGAAGTAGGTGTTTACTCTTGTGATTTTTCAGTTTTTTTCGATTTTTTCAAAAACCGCTCTAACGATTTTTTTAAACTTTACATTTTTCTTACATTTTTAATGTGTATTGATGTGAGATAGGTGATTTTCCAGTTGAATACTTCTAAAGTGGGTTTCTTTTGTTTTTTTTCTATTTTTTTTATTAACTCCTATTTTAAATAAAACACCCGGTATATTATGACATTTTTGAATTCACCTTAAAATTCTAGAGAAAATTTGTCTCTTCAACTAGCACTCGATTTTGTACCGTTTTGGTAGAATTTGTAATTTTTGAAAATTTTTAACAAATGGATAAAAATTAAAAATGAAATTTTTTACTAATTATAAGATCACTGTAAAAGGAAGTTGTGTGAGTGTATCACACCAGATTTGTTTTTTGGTTTTCTTTAGCCTCTCCTTACTATTAGTTCAAGGCTGTATGCTTCTTTATTTCGAGCAGATGAGTAACTCATTTCGCTATATTAAAAAACTCAAGCCTTTTCAGAAGTTATAACTATAAAAATAGGGTAGCCATGGTGCGTGTTATCTACCAATAGAGATGACACATCACGCACGTTTCTCGCTTGCTTTAAACACTCACTTTCACTAACGCTCACGTTCACGGCGCGACCAGACACCACACCTTTATTTGAAAATTAAAATTCAGATGGAACAGACTGTTCAAATTTAAAACCAATAAATAATTCGCAACTGAACTAAAAACTCTAAAATAAAATATGTTTTGCACGTGAAATAATTTACGTGATATGTTCCAATCAGAATAGTAGACACAAAAAGAAATAAACGACAATTTACCAGAATAGCTTACAAAGAAGGATAAATACTGATTTCTCGCAAAAACATTTCTTGTTGCAACCGTCTTCAAAGACTACTTTTAATACCAAAAGATATTATTGGAATTGACGTTTCCCTTACTGATACGGGTACAAGAAGATATACGTTTTTAATTCCTAATTTTAAAAGTACTTTTACGTCCGAGGAACTAAAAATAGGTTCTATTTGGTCCCAGACATGCGATTGACTGTAGACACAGCATTTACAACACAACACTGGTGCGAATCTTCGTTGCTGCAGGCTGTTACACAGAAGTTCAATAACATCTCGCTACAGTGTAGATCTTTCAGATGGATGGACAGCGGCGCACCTTCAGTCTTTTATTCATTACTAAACATTTAACGTGAAATTAAAGTGAAACGTGAATCACTCCTTGGAAAGTTTCACTCACATTCACGACCCGATTTTAAAATATTACTCACGTCTACAACAGGAACCGACGTGATCTAGCGTGACCCGACTGTTTTCACGTAACCCGGCCATCCCTAGCTAGAGGTACACAATTCTAAAGTTATAATTTAAAATAATACTGAAGAAGCAAACACTATATCTAAAAAGGCATAAGTAGGTACCTGTTTCCAAATAAAATTGTCGTTTGTTGTGCTTCTTTGTTTATTATGAGTACGCTCTAATTAGAAAATGTATGTCTTCCGAATGATTGCATAATGTGGTTTTTATCGACATCTGTTTGAGATAAACAAATTTACTTTTTTCAACTTCTTTACTCTCCTTTGCTAAGGAAATTCTAGTTAAGAAAGGACGATGTTTTTAACTGAGTTGTAGTAAGCTATATAGAGAAGTTTTTCATATTTGAATAGTGTACAGTTCTCCTCTATATATCCAATCCACTTTCTAACGGCTTAGTAGAAATCCAAAAAGACGACACATAAAAGTTATTAGAATTTCTCTCGCCAACAATTTTATATCTTTTATTAGGGATTGTCAAATGGATGTTTTAAGTGATTGTAACAATTTCCTGTGTAATTAAAAACATGACTAGGGGTAGATCTTAAAACTTCTACATGAAGGTGTAATTAACGTCAAATCAGATACGCTAAGCAATATCAGAGCGAATGCTATAACTGCCCTTAGTAGACTTTCACTTGAAACTACAACACTGTGAACCATTTAAAACAATCCAGTGACGATCAAATAAAAAATCACTCCCATGTGAAGTAAAATTGGCAACGTATAAATTTGATTGATGCGTACACCACTTCAAATAATTTTTGATATCACTTTGCAATTTGTTGGATGCCATAAATCTGAAAATATTTAGACTGCGTGCTGCATTGCAGAGATTGATAATTATTCATCCAAAGACTATTTATCTACTTCCTAGGAGTACAACTAAACTTCAGAATATCACTTCTATTGTGAGCATATTGCACTGGTTTTGTGCTCTCTACAATTCTGCTTTGAAATAGAATGGATTAAAAATCAAACCGACACCGACGCACAGAATTAATTATTTTAATTAGTGCAAGCTTAACTTACTTTTATTAAGATAAATGGGTGCAGCTGAGTTTTACAAATTGAGGCAAAGGTAACATGAAGAGCTAGTTCAAAAGGGTTATGTTCGTGGGCTCAGACTTGACGATGTTTTGGAAGTGCGAATGCAGTTGGATTTTATCCGACGATGGTAGCGTTAACGTTTGCAGTAATATGTTTGTTATTGTACAAAATGGTTTCCACAAGTACTAAGTTATGCGCATTATAGTCTATCACTAATATTTGTAGGACTTCTCACCACCGGAACAAGATTTTTTACTATTTTATTAGTGCTGCTGGTTTTGACCGGTGAAAAAGCTGATTCACACAGTTACTAATTTTGTGGTTGCGCCACTGGAACCATTACGTTGTTTAAAATACAACCGTTTGTGGAACACAATAGCAATGCTTTTATTTCTTTAGAACACACGAACAAAATACAACATATAAAAATTCGATAACATTAATTTAAAATACAAGTACGAATTTGACTAGCCTTGTCTTCGATTCCGAATTAATTATTAAATAAAAGACTTTGGAATCTGACCTCAGTCTCGACTTTGCTCCAAAGTAGAACAAGTCGGTATATGCCGAAAACGTGATATTAAGTCACAGTAAAAGTACAAGGGATAGGTGATCTCAAAAGCTAAGCTACTGCCTTTATATACTGTGACCCTGAATGGTAGGAACATTCCCTTTCCTATTGAGTACAATATGATTGTCCAGCTCTATTGTAGCACAAGAGGTTGTAATCGTCGGTCTAAAAGACTTTCCTCTTCGAGCTCTTACAACTGTATTGTTGACCGGGCTGACTTTCCCTTTTCGACTTATTTGGGACGAAAAGGGTTTGTTTACGACATAACCCCGGCTGTGTTATAAATTGCATTGTGCACGTCATGGTAGTTAGTTTTGTTATTAAACTCTAAGACACAAATCACATTTGACATTACAGATCTATTAATTTTTTCACCTGTCACGATTGCGAATTTCACTTTTTAGGGATTTAGAACTGCACTTAGTGTCACATTTTAGTTTTTATCACGCTACGCTACAGATCCAAACCTGCCGATAAGTTGTTGTCGTGTATGGTCACTTTGAACGAAGCGTATAAAAATGGGTACCTTGAGTTTAACTTTTCACAAATAACTTGCGGAAATGTGGATTTAAAAAACTCCGTTAGCTCTTCTACTGTGGTCTTAGGGTGCGATTTGTACACATGCAAAAATTATACTTTCGAGGCTTTATTATCAGTGAGTGTTTCCGCGATTATCTTGATATTTGTTTTATACTTACGCTGTTTGTTGCTTACTACAGTGAAAGGCTGGTCATCTGTGGTACCAACGTGCCCTTTATCTGTAAGCTGTGTTTTCACATGAAAAGTTGCATTATCTACCACCATTTTATCACAAACTATCTGTTTGAGACTGTAAGTTTCTTGAAATTTATGGGAAGACAAGATATCACTAGTAGGCCGGTGCAGGACAATGTCGACATCTGTTTTTATTGACGTCCGTTGTACATTTTGTTGGCTAAATAGACCATTATATTTATTAATTAGTACTATTTGCTCTTTTAGTGAAGCAATTGTCTCAATTTTTTGACTAATTGTAAGATCCCTTTGCTCGAGCAACAGTTTAAAATACGAAATTTCTGCCTGCATGGAATCTACATTTCCCGCGTTGGGTACAACACTTTTGTTATGTGGTTCACCAGTAACACAATAATTTATAGTTTTATCACCTGTTTACACTATATTTTTAAAGAGTTTGACACAACTGTTGTGAGATACTATACAACAAACAATACATTTAAGACCACTTTGGGCGATTTTCTTGCACTTTTTACAAGTTTTAGTCAGAGCAGAATTATTCCCACCCTCACTATTGGCGGCCGTTCTGCCTCTCGCTTCTGATTAAGAGCACGGAAATTATAACAATGTCACTACCTATACTTATGAGTGGTAAGCAAACGCTTAGTCTAAAATATTTTTAAAGCGAACAATATTAAGCCACAAAAAATCAATAAACCTTTTAGACTACATATATACACTGTTTATTGAATTGAGTGTTAAAGGTAAGAAAATATACAATTTTGTCCCAAAATAAGATACAAATTTTTGGGTTATAGTTAATTGAAACCGCTTAGTGCTGATGAAATCTAGTGTTGTAATCTTGTTAGAAACAAGTTTTCATTGCATTATTTTTATATTTAAAAACAATAATATTTATTTTTGGCTTCGTTAAATAAGCAATCAGAAGGAAATAGTAGACTTTTCCGTAGCATCCCTAAATACAAACCTTTGAACATTTACAGCAAGCAGTATTGTAGAGTAAAAAGTGTCTTCCCAAATTGACTGCAGAGAGCACATTTCGTAGCAGATAGACTTTGCAAATGGAGTATCTTACTTTACGATCGTACCATCGAAGATGTTGGTCGATCATAATATCTAAATATTGATTTTTTAACTTTGTTTATCACTTTACAATCACAATCACTCCTTCTCGCGCAATTAGTTTTGTGTAAAATGTAATCGATGTTGTTTTGTCTACATTTAAGGTGAGTAGATTCTGACTGAGCAATCTATTAATACTTGCTAAACCCCCTTGACATTTCATTTGGACATCGTGTTAGCCACTGCCTTCAAACAAAACAACAGTGTCATTGGTGAACAAAACATATTCACCCTGTACACGAACGAAGTAATGGCCTATTTTGGAATGAGGCAGTAAGAAAATTATTTTATGTCCCTCGGGTTGTAAAGTGACACATTTGTCCCTCACATATAGGATATAACTTTACCAGTCCGCCTAATCGTATATTCGAGGTGCATTAACAATTTTAATCTACCACCGAAATAGTCACAATTAGAACCTGACTTATAATTCAATAAATGTTGGCAACATACGGTGGCACTGCATATCAACCTAGTGCAGAAGACACTAAATTGGATGTAACGTGAAAAATTGCGTTCTCACGAATTGGGTGTAAGTGACCAACTCTGTCCGGCCGCATAATATTGTTGTTCATGTAACAAGGGAGTAAAAAGGCGTTTAGGTCATTTAGTTATTCATAGTCCGCTGGGTTGAGAACTTGGCAAACACTTATTTCGATTATTTCAGGTAGGTACTTTTTTACAAAAAATATAGGAGAATAGCAAGTATTCGCAACAATAATTTTTAAGAGCCGACAGTTACTTAAAAAGGTTAAAACAGAGAAACTTGGATTAAATTTTAACCCATCAAAATAAAGTTTGAACTTGCAACTTTTACAAGATGTTTTACTGTGAACAAGAAAAACAAGTGAATTTGTGGATCTGATACATGCTCTATTTTGTCAATTATTAAGTAAATGATAGTTTTTTGGTTTTTTAATACTTATGTGGTGTTTTCTTTTGTATTATTAAAATTTAAAATCATTGCTATATTTGAATAAAAACATCGACGGGATGTAGGTCGTCATTATTATTTGCTTAAGAATGGTTAAAAATACAATTATCAGGAGCCGCCACTGCCGACGGGGTATGTTTATGTATATCGCACTGGTTAAATTGGTTGTTAAGAAAACAGCTTATATAATAAATATCTTCTATAAATAAGTATTTGGATTGCTCGTTATGAAGTTATAGAACGACATTTTTGTAGTCGATTTCTGTATTTAGACACTAAACTACGGATACAGCTGTAAATATAATTGTGTGATTCTGCGTTGTCAGTTCAGCACAACCTAATAACATGACTAAATGATTGAACATAAGTAAATGCGTTATAATAAGAAATGATATAATAGTTATGTAACACTTAGCTCTCGCGGCGTTGCCAATCCACAGATATTTATGTACCAAGGGCATTATGAAGATTTGTATGCCAGTCCGAGAACTCAGACCCGATTGTTTGTAAGTTGCCAGAGGGATATAGACACCAAGTAATGGTGCATACAACGTTTTATTTTCTACTTTGAATCAGTAAGCTTGTACATATTAGAAAGTAATCTATAACGCCCAAGCGCGTAAAGAGCGGGCCTAATCATTATACGAGAGTATAATAAATGGGTGTTATCATTACGCCCGCACTTTACGACGCCACCTAGGCCGTTATGGACTGCTTGTTATACCTTGCATCACAGATATCATAAAAAATAAAGACCATGACTTCAAAAATTACAGTAAAGAATATGGAAAATGAGATGAAAAGGCGACTTGGTTGGAGTAGCAGGTTTCAACGGATAAAGAGGCTTCCAGTCGAGAAAAATAAAATCAGTTAATACAGGTACCTTTTCATCAAAACTGAACTACCCAAGTGTCAGGAAGAAATAAAAGGAAATACATGATATCGGAAGAAAATGTAGCATTTTATTATACCTATATATAACTGTGACTTAATTAAGAATACAGAATGTTGGTTTCATGTTAATGGACCAAAACCAAAATAACTTACTAAATTTTCTCCTTCTTATCCTTCCTCTTAACAACGGTTGTGAGCTTTTTACTACCACACTAAGTTTGGTTTTATAAGCCACATTCGGTTGTGGCCCGGGTAGGAAGTTAGCCTAATTTGTTGAATTGGGGAAAGAATGCCCTCTCGCAGGGGTCACGACCACAAAATATATAAGTATCATGGTTTAAACCTTGACTATGTGAATTACGTTTCAGTTATATTAAGGTAAATTACATCGGAAAAGAAATTACTACAGAGTAATATGCTTTAAGCAAGCCATTGAGGAGATATAAAATGTTCTGTAGGTGACCTTATAGATAGCATTAAGAGGCACAAAATAATATGAACAGCTTTCATTACTAATACTAAATTGATAATGCTAAAAAAGCTGCTTATGTACGCTACACATTTTAAGTTATTGGTAGTAGCAACGTTAGAATGTAAGTAATTACTTTATCGGTATCGAGCTACTGTTTACAAGAATGGTATTTATCATTGCTCCAGTAGTAGTTGTATAGCAAATTCCAGACATGGACGATATCTATAAAGACCTGTATCCTGTTTATTTATGGGAAAAATGTTTAGGGTTGGCAACATTTGCCATTACAAAAAGTGTAGAAGGAATTAAGTTAAAACCTATCAAAGCCAGTAGTTTCTACAAACTGTGTTTCTATATATTTCAAACAACCATGTTCTGTTTGTGGGTCATAGCTGATTACGAGTATGTGATTGATGGTTTAGAAGGAGTGGACCAATACCTGGAAATCTGTACCCTAATATTTAACAAAATACTTTATATTATAATGATGTTCTCCAACCAACAATATGGTTTATCAGTTATACATATATGGACAGAAATTGACGCAATTGATGCAATTCTGATAAGATTAATTACAAATATAAAAAGTACCTTTGTTAGAAATTTTTGCATCATAATCATATTTTCTGGAGTTGTAGTAACAGCAACGGCATACTATAATGGCGCGGAAATGTTTTGCGACTCCGTTATACTTTGTTTTGGACTAGTCGCCTACGTTATTGAAAACACTTATAAACTCGCTCTGCAAGTATCATTCTGCTCCTACATTGCACTACTACGCAATAGGTTTCAAAAACTAAATAAATTCT
Source organism: Agriotes lineatus (assembly GCA_940337035.1). Lineage (NCBI taxonomy): Eukaryota > Metazoa > Arthropoda > Insecta > Coleoptera > Elateridae > Agriotes > Agriotes lineatus. The sequence continues at coordinate 91,164 of CALNHX010005083.1, forward strand.
GGAGAGACGTCTCAGTTAACGCGAATTGCTATGAGCCGGGTGAATTTAAACTGGAAAAGAAGAGCATTCAGCCTGGTGATGTTCAACAAATTGCAGGTATATACCAGAAGCTCTACGACGTTACAGCATGTGTAAACAATGTTTACACTTTGCCACTTTTACTGAACATGGGAGTCGACTTCTACTCAACCGTCACCGAATCCTTTATAATAATAAGAAATATTTTATTTCCGAAAAGAACCCAAGGAGGAACATTTCTCGTAATTCCTTTGGTATGTCTTTATGTGTTTGATCTGATGCTCATCATTCTCACATGTGGAAGTTTCACAAATCAGGTAAGCGAGTTCAATAAGTAGCTTCTAGGGTATCTTCATATTTATATGTATTATGTATGTATGTATTAACTGCAACTACATTTGTGCATTGCGGTGTAGAGGGTGGTGCTTTATACGCTTGCTTCTGGCGGTGCACTGCTCAACTTGCCCGGGATTCGGAATGCAGACGTGGAGCGCGCCTTTTGTGCTTGCGCAGAAACCACTGCGTGAGGTGTGTGTCTGGGTGATGTGTTGACCTTATTACTCTACCTCTTAGGTCTGTGGTTCTGAGTAGAGCACAGTTAATTTGGTGCCCAACTGTGAATGGTATCACCGAGTCCGCTTCCGATCGCCAAGGCTACGGAAAAATTCCGACCCCCACCGGATTCGAACTGAGGATTTGCTTAATGAAAGCCTGGCGTTTACCCAACTGCGCCACGTGGCTTCTACATATTTATATTCAAAACATAAATCATTAGAATTGCCATTTAAAAAAGTAAATTATATCTACGGTATATGGGTTTTCGCGACGGACTAGTCTTAAGATGGGCCCTCCTTATCATCCCGATTCTGGCACAGCTATCTCGCGATTTTTTCTCTGCTTCATAGGTTTCAAGAAGGTAATTGATCAGACAAGAGAGGATGTTCGAAGTACTGTAGATCACGGGCATAGACTCTTTCTCGTCGCTTCTTAGCCAATCTCTGCCGGCAACAGAGAGCCAACGTCAGGGTCGGAGGTTTTAAAATTATCCTAACACTACTGTTACGATAATATAAAAATTGAAATGTCGCCATGGTGTGCACACCTTAGAAAGAGAAGGTATGAGTATTTTTTGTTCCATGCAGCCACCATGGCGTTCGAGCGGAAAAGCTTCTCATAAAGTAAGTGTTTTTATGCTCGTTTCCAGTCCAATGGCGAGAGACGGGCTAATTATTTTTAGAAAAGCACCTGTTTGGGTGATGCTAGTTTGCATGCTCCTTTATAGCTATGCGGTAACTGATAAAAATTTAATTAATAGTTTTAAACACATTTCAGTTGTTAACGGATTAATCAAGAACTTGTGCAGTACTCAATCCCATGAGGTTCCGATACGGCTATTTCAAGATCAAACACCGAATTTTAACGGATAAAATCACGCATTTCCCTGTACCTATTTTTCGGCATTGGTTTTTTCTCTACGCTGACTGAATTGTAACGTCTGGCCGAAATTGTCAATCCCCGATGATTAGACCAATTCCTGTGGGTAATTCTGCCAACCTTTCTGGTTTTGTTCTCTGTGAAGGGGTTTATCACTATATGGGGTTGCTGGATCCGCCCATAGTTCTAGGAGATAATTACAGGGATGTAGAGGATCATGATTTTAAGTACTCTATGAGTATCAGTTGTAAACCAAATTGGTGCTTACAAGTTTCCAAGCAAGCTGCTCAATCAGTACTGGAGCAGAAATTATTGCCCCATGATATTTAATAAAGCGATTAATTGGAACAGTTTTTTAGATTTAATGACATCGCCACAATCTAGTGGCAAATTTGAAATTGCCTTGATATGATAATCGACCATTTTATAGAGCTAAGCATTATATATGACAATTGACGAATCACTGGTGTTCTTTCGTGGTGGAAGGTGCTTCTTTCCGGGGCTATTCACCCATTTCCGGGTAGGGCTTAGCTATAGAAACATAGCGCTTTTTCTTTGTGATTGAAGCCGTTTACCGTGAAAATGGGTGAGGTTGCATAGAATTTATGTTTTGTATCCATGTGCTTAATAGACTTCATCGAAAAACTCGATCAGCATCAAGTTGTGAAGTACCTAGCATACATAACCACTTGACGTCGGCAAATTTGGATAACACCAAATCATGTCCAACGATTCTCATCAAAATTAGTATATATATTTCATCATAATCTTAAAGGTATATTAAGGTTTTGGTGTTGAAGAGCAACGTGACAGGAAAATAAAAAAATCTCAATCTGGATGCAAAACCAGTAGCACATAATGCGAGTGAACTGTAGCATGTACAGATTTGAGAATAAAGCAACCATTTCTAAATATATCATAGCTTAGATTTAGTAGAAGAGAGTGCAATATGAGTAAATAGAGCTTTATACAAATAGACAGTGAAGCACAGTAAGTGGAGAAAACCAAATATCCAAATCAAAAAGGGGGAAGAGGGGGCAAAAAGAAAAACGTAAAGTGTAAAACACAGAACCTCGAAGCTGTGTGTCTTAAGTAGCTTAGTTTCGTTGTTGACACAAACAACGATGCAGAGGAAGACATTCAGCAGTTGAAAATGCAAGCACTAGAACTAAGTATAAATTTAAACAGGTTTTTAAGTAGTATTTAATATTGGTCGTCCTTTGATCTAAATTTCTTGTCAGACAAATATTGATTATGTTTGGAAAGCTAATTGTTGGACTCACTTTATGTAGCAATCGCACTCTGTCAGCTGTTTGTCTCACGGATTGCTCCATTCTGGCGTTTAATACATTCTCTACTTATTCGATCCAGCGTCTAGGTGATCTACTACTTCAAGTTTCCCCATTCTGTCGGCACGCATGATGCGTGAGAAAAAGTAGGTAGTCTAAAACACCGGTCACCAGCTGGAGATCCGCGAATCGCCCTAATTTTGATGGTAGGCGGGGAAATTTGGACATTCTTGACAATTTTCATGTTTATTAAACTGTGTCATTATATTCTGATTCGTCTCCGTGTTTGTTTTAATTACGCAAGCGCAATTAACATTACAGATGAGTAAAATGCAACTTTTATGGTAATTATTATATAATACATAATTTTAGGAAAAATCATTGGTAGTAGTCCGCGTAAAAATTCTGAGTTTAATAGTCCGCGAAGCACACATGGTGTGTGCCCATTGAAACAGCTCTTATAAAATAATCAGTATACGTAGAGATGGAATAGAATGGGAACAGAATCTATTCTTGCCTTGGGCTCTTAAGTTATGATATTTTAAAAAACATATTGCATTAATATGGATACTTTTAGCAAATTATTTTTGACAATAATTTCCCTTCTGGGTACTCCAGATTAACCAAGAGTTCTTACTGTTTTCGAGTAAAATAGATAATTTTAATGCCTCTATAGTTGCGCTTCCAACCGGTGGTCTAAGACACCGGTCGACAGCCGCAGAACCGCGCAGCGCCATAATACATAAATTAATAAAATGGGACTTTTATAATAATTATTTTATAATGCTTGAAAATATGAAAAAATCATGTTAGTGGTCCGCGTCAATATTACTAGTTTCATAGTCGCGAGCTGCACATGGTGGGCGCATACTAGAACAATTCTCATAAAATACTCAGAATACGTAGAGATGGAATAGAAAGGGGAGACGATGCATTCTTGCCTTGCGCTCTTACGTTATAATATTTTGAAAATGTAAAATTTTTCCCTGATGTGAATAATTTAAGCAAGTTGCTTTAAGCAACTAATTTTCTTTGTGAATAATCCAGATTAGCCTAAAGTTTTAATCGTTTTCTAGTAGAATGGATCATTACAATGGTATTTATTTTATAATTAAGGTTTTCCTAAATTAAAATCGATTGCAGAATGTATATACATAAAAAACAAATTGAAACATCATTCGTGTCGTTGGATACACCTTGACCGCCAGAGGGATTAGACCACCACCACAGCCTATTCCTTAATCATCTGCGGGTTTATGCCACCGACATTGTCTCTTCAACAACAGGCTCTTGGCGCTGTGTAAATAACGGTAATTTCTGAAATTACAACTATTAAAGTTGGCCGTATGTGTAAACAAGATAATTTTCGCACAATGCTTATGAATTTTCGTGGGAAATTAACACGTCCGTACGTGTTCTTTCCTGTATATTGAACACTTGCTTGTGTTATGTATTGTGATTTGCAAATTTATGGGGATAGAGAGGCCTTTCACAAGACAGATTTTACCTTGAACCGAGGCCAGGTACTTGAGTTGGCGTTTGCCAGCTTGCGTTGCAGAACTTCAAACCGCTTTCCCCTGGGTTCTGCAGGATTCTATAAGTCCGCTTGGACAGGCCGTCGGACATCCTCCTTGGTGAAATGAGAGACACTTTCTTACGTAAGTCGATATTTTGCTTACTTACGGTGGTGGTTAGAACCAAAGGTTTTAATTTACCATGAATAAGCGCTGCTTACGTGGGCATTGTGATTATTTATGGTGCCGCTATCCGGTTTACGGACGTTTCTCCCCCGCCGTTTCGCCCCGATCGTTTCGCCCCCTAGCCGTTTCGCCCCCACACCGTTTCGCCCCCGAAGTGTTACCTGTGGCTTTAGCCAGCTTTAGCTGTTTTCAGTTGCACCACGAGGAGGATTTCTGCAACCGCTTTTTTTATTTTTTAATCCAAGAAATAAAAAGTATGTTGCAATATCAGCTCGTATGAAAAAAATCTTTGAAGATTTTGAAAATCGTAAAGTTATTGATTACTTGCGTGGGATTGCGTACAACTATAAATTTTGGATTTATTCCGGTTGCACGTCGAAATATACATTTTAAAAGATTTCTATTTCTGTATATGTATTTACTAAAAACTCTAAAATTAAAACACAAGCACCAACAAACAAAAACCAATAAAAATTAAAAAAAAACTAAAATAAAAACACAAACACCAAAAAATAATTATAAAAACGGTTGCAGAACCTCCTCCTGGTGCAACTGGAAGCAGCTAAAGCTAGAGGTAAAACTTCGGGGGCGAAACGGCTGGGGGCGAAACGGACGGAGCGAAACGGTTGGGGGCGAAACGTACTCCTCGCTATCCAGGGGTGCGTGGAGTCTTGGGACTTCAAGCCAGGGCATCAGGTGCTTTACCCGGCAGCCAGTCGTTCGGCTGGATAGACCCAGACAGATTTAGGCGGCGGCGCCGATGGACCGAAAGAGTTCATGTCTGCTCTGGCTGCAGATTCCGGGGCTTAAGCCGTTGCTAGAAGCTTTAGTCTGGTGGCTGGGGCGCTGGCTTTAACCTTCCGGCAGGGGCACTAACGATTATAACACGAGCGTGCGCGTGTTGTATTTTTCAGAATATAAATATGCAGTTTCAAGTAATTAGAATGTACATTTCTACAAGATATCCCAGAAACGTTTTTATTACCTTATAAGTAACTAATATTTATAGATATAAAGTTATTAACCTGTTAACGCTCAACGTCTTGCTTAAAGGACAATCTGCGTAGGATTTTTTTACGGCCACTTCGGGGTAATTGATTGGTTCCGGGTATGTACCGGCTAAAATAGATGCACAACAGTTTATGGAGCCCTACTTAGTTTTCAAGAATCAGTTGTTGTGTCCCTGTCGATAAGACAATGTTGTATATTTTTTAATTGTCGCACTATAAGTTTGTATTAGTGATAAACCACACAACGTAACTAAATATGTTTTGTTTTTTAGCATCCTGTAAGATCAAGTTTCTTATGACAATTATAAATTTAGTTTATTTTTTATTAAACTTTTGTCTACGAACCTGTAAATCTTGCTGTCCTATAAATATGACGCTAGGCGTTACAGGGAATATTTTTACTATTTTGGCCATCACTCTATATGCGAATTCGGTTTTCAGATTTAATTGTAAAGTGATAATAATAAGTAAGAAGGTATTCCCGCAAAGTGGATCAACACTAAGTATGTGACACTGGCAAAAAACTTTGATACAATTGAACCATTAGCGTCTGCTCCTCGATGGTTCAAAGAAAAAAAAGCCATGTCACCGTTCGTCACCCAAGGCTGATCTATAATTATAACTTATACGCGTATCCGGGAAAATGTGGGAAATCTCCCGAATATGAAAAAAACACGTGAAAAGAATATTACAAATGTATATACTATTTTCGTATAGGCCTCTTCTTAGGAGATATGGGCTCCTAAAGAGCTCCAATTGAATAAAATTTTTACACATACTTATTGAACCACCAGGTATATTCCTTTTTTTTTAAATATGATGTATACCAGGCAAGATCCTTCAAATTACTATCCAAGAAAGTGTTGTGAATTACTCACAGCGCAGGGACGGACTAGCTGTGACACTGATGATCACCATTTTTTTACGTCCTGCATGATAAGAACTTTGAACAACGTTTTTTACATTTCTTTAACCATTGACTAAAAATTAGGTACTCTTTATTCATGTCGCTAATCTTAACAGTGTTCGAAAAAAACGTTATTTTATTTATACTGTTAGTCCCCTAACTCCTGTCGGGTTGAATATGAAAATGAGGAATTTTTCCCTTTCACCAACATAGTTTCAATAAAAAGTTGAAGCTTCTTACGAAGTTTTTAAGTAAGCAGTTAAAGTGTGTTAAAGGTGTGAATAGCAATGCTGAAAGATAGAAATATAGATAACTGACAATTGCTATGTGGCGCGATTACTGAAGAGGAAGAATATCATTATCAACAGGTTGAAACCTGTTTCCTATATGCAATTGTCCCAACAGTTATCACGGCTAACTAGTGAGACAGACGTGGTCTTAAACTGGTAGAGTAGGTGTTTGCTTGCAAAAATTAAATCAGTCGGTACGGGAAAAGGTGCTTTAGTTATTGTTTAGAGCGGGTAGACGATATTTTAAAAGCCTGTAATGTAAAGACCTCTTGGCGATAGGAAATGTGTGCGATACCCAGCTCAGGAATCTGAATCTTACAATATCTTTGTACCTTAAAAATGGTTATTTGTCTGTAAATTACTAGAAACTGCACTGTGCTTTTCAAGTAAAAATAATACAGAAAATTTCAAGTACCTCAAGTAGACTCATATAATATTACATGCAGCAGGATTGTCCCAACACTTTCGAAGAATTCTACCTATACCTTATCAGTAAAGCAAGTTTAAGCGCCCACCCACGGCAGAAACAATTTTGATATACTTGACGCAGGGCCCTGCATGCGTTACTGCGCTGCTAATGGGGATACTCACCAAATTTATTCTACAACGACTGATATACTTTAAACATGTAGAAATGGGCGGTAATTTACATGATTATTGTTCGAAGTACGTAAAACACATCCATCAAATTATCGGTAAATAACACATGCAATATAATAATAAAAAAACCATAATCTGTATAGCGTAAATACACTTCATATGTTGACGACGAACAGATATAAAAATCTGAGGTAGTCGGAAACCCCACGCGTTAACCAAGCGAGCTCCAAAAAATCGAACTCGTGGCTCGAAACAGCAACCAAGTACATAGCTCTACAAGCTAAGAAGGCTTAAATTCTACACGCTATGTATTATGTATGTGTTTGAGGGATGAACAGCTGTGGGCAGTCAACATAAATCTACCACACACTGAACGAAAGGTTTTCCACAGGGCTTTTCCGGATGCTAGAGGGTCTTGCGACAATATCGATATACAAAGCTGCCGCTACATGAAGCGGAGCGAGATGCAATACAGGGCAATTTTTAATGTGTGTGACTATTGGTCGATGTGAAATTATTCTAAACTGAAAAATGAAACGATACTCAAACTTACAATACTACGCCTCGGGTAGCTGGAATATCCACAAATCCGCGATCAATGCGAGAAGAAATTCTGCAATTCGATGTTGATCCATTGCTGCTTAAAGTGGGGTTGGATTTAATAAGAAATGTAAATGAAGAACTTGAAGTGTTTCCAACAAATTTATTTGATTTACAAAAGGTTAAAAGGTTATAATGTGTGACTAGTTTCGACAAAGTGTCATCATCAGACGTAACATTTTAAGGGCTAAAAATAATGTTACGAACACCTTAATAGTAGAGCGATCGACTTACCTAAGGGTAACAATAGTTAAGTTAGATGAAATTGCCAGTAACATTTGGGGCCTGAAGGGCAAATTAAAAGTTACAAACTTTGGATGGCATTTCAATAAGAATGTAACAAATATCTGTAAGAGGTTAAAACTAGTTGCCAAATTATAAATACTTATTCGAAGGGTTTGTCTTACCATAACATGAATTAAATTTAGCTATGCGATTAACTACATCTCTAAGAGACTATTATAAAAATTGATTTGCTTTGCTAAAAACAAGGTTGCGAAATTAACAGACCTGCAGGTCTACTAGGAAAGAATATATACAGAAGTCAATATTAGTGTACAAATTTGAACTTAAATTTTCCCCTGGAGGGTGATGAGCGCCCATTAATCAAAGAGGCCAAACTCCCACATCTTGTAAACGACTCCATTGAAGAGGAAGTAAACAATTAATTAATCTAACAAATAGCGGAAATAGTTTAAACCAGCGCCAACTATGATACCCTGAAAAAACGAGGCTGAAGGCATTACATACATGTGAAACTGGTTGCCTATATACCAGAGTACAATAATCTGATAGCAATATGCCCTAAGCCCTATTAACTATTTAAATCTAATTAAAACTAATTAAGATATCTCAAAGGTAACACAAAATCCACAAAACAGAGTAAATGAAACCCGCTGCAATTATCTTAAAAAACAACAATATAAAAACCGAGGCACCACATTTCGACAGGAGGATAGTTAATAATTAAATGTAATAAGTGAAAATTGTTATCAAAGTAATTTAACTCATTAAGGCAATTATCAGAATCGGATTTGGATCTCTTACAGATTTCCAAGATTTCAAACAGATTTAATTTAGGGCCCATATTCTGTAAGTGTAATAGAAAAAAATTATGGTTATAAAGTAATATGTGGTTAGCGAAAGCTGACTTAGGAATCGACCTATTATCAAATTCAAATATTCAATTATAAATAAATTAACATATATACAATATTTACATATTATGTAATTTATAGAAGTACATTAGATAAAGTGAAACATTCATGAAGGTAATAAACTTCATTAAATGAAGCTGATAATGGTGCTGTGCCCAGCACACTAGCTGCGTTGCCTCTCTGGATGGCAATACTAATTCTCTGCTTGAGGTATGTCTTTGCTTGAGGAATACCTGTACTGTCAACACTTAGTTTTCCTAATTCATCAAAAAGAGACTTTGCGCTATTGCTCTACGGACCAAAAGTTTCTACCGCAAATGGAACAAAGAAATGATGATCAGATATGGTATTATATTTCTGCCTCTTTAGGTTTTCTGCTTTATTAGCTGCGGACCTAGCTGATAAACTAGACTCAGAGATATGGGATTCTCCTAGAGTGTCTGTACATGTTACATCCCAAACAAGTGATTTACCTTGTTTCCATGGTATAATAGTGATGCCATCAGGTCTTTTGCCGTCATTCCTCAGAACACCATTAGGTTCGAGAATACAAGGGATGTTGGCAGACCTGAAGGCACGCTTTAAGACGTCATTAAGGGATCCATGTCTGGAAAGACGACCAGCACTTTTTAAACAAGACAAACCGTAATGACTAAAGTTATCCACGAGAGAGCCACAACTACAAACATGGGGGTGACAAATACTAATGCCTAATCTAAGCGAAATGACAATTTTTAGTGTGGTTTTTTCCAAGAGAGTACCAAGTTGAGAGGAAGGTAAAGCTTCAAGCCAAGCTCCCGACTCTGGTTCGGAAACAGCTAGTAAAATTGCTTTTTGTCGATCAGTTGAAGTTGACATTAGCACTTCGTGTTGGTTTAAAATCCCAATTTTTTTGGATACACTTAGATGCAGGATATTGGGATCCATTAGATTTATCAAGCCAAACATGCATCGCCTAATATAAAAATTCAGTCTCGAGATCAGAAAAATGATGTGGAAGAATTGATTTAATGAGAGTTGAATTAGCATGTATCGAAGTCAAAAATGCTGGTGTTGATTAATCCGTAATAGATCTAATTCCTAAACCACCAAAAGGAACTGGTAACTTGGCTTGATTCCATGATCTCTTTGCAAATTTGATATTTAAAATTTTTTCTAAAGTTAAGACAATTAATTTGTCTAGTTGTAGGCAAATATCTTCAAATTTCCAAATAGGGCAACATCTGAGAAGGTACATAAAATATGGCATCCAAAAACAATGACGTAATAAGAAAAAACTAGTGTGTGGACTTACTTTGCAAAGATTCATTGATAAAAGAGAAACTTCTTCAATTTTGTTTTAAAAGACAAGCTAATGACCCAGAAGGGGTTTCAAAATTCATAAAAAGAATGAACTGACTTTAACAGGTTTATTATTTAAAGAAACAAATGACAGTTTACACAAATCGGTACATTAAAACAAACACCCGGAGGTGAGTTTAAATTTAGTAATACGATATCCTACGTGAATATGAAAGGGGGCCCCACAAAACCAAAATATATCTTAAGGGCTAGTTACAAAGACACAAAAAAACACAGTATGATCCAAAACAAATGACATAAAATGGACGCCAGGAGTAAAGCCCCTGGTAAACATTAACTGAAACAGATCATAGGTCCTAGCGGATGTACGCAATGTTTATTATCACTGATGCACAATAAAATATAAAATCGCACATTAAGTTAGGCACCAGAGTTATTCAATTGGTACAATACAAGGCGCCTACCTGAGTTGAAGCATGCAGTCTTAAATACAGGTGTACTCGTCCTCGTGGAGGCTTGGCAGGGCGTTGCAGAGGTACAGAAAGGGCCGGAGCCGGGCCTGATGGTTGCTTAGCGCGGAGCGGCGCCTAAAATGATGTGGGCCCCTCCCTGGGAGGAACCGGAGCGATAGAGTTGGTTTATTCCAGGCTTCGGAATGGCACGACGTAATCGGAATTTGCAAAGAATGCAACCAGGGCACTACAACAATGACACGCGGTGGGCCTCCCGTCGATTTCGATAAACTCAGCGTCGGTAATTCAAAAATGCAGTACGCAAAAGGTTTTTCCCCGTCGTCTCTAATTGGATCTGCAAATGGTGCAACTATCTTCCCCTGGGAAGTACAACAACTTAAGGAGACGACTCGGCTATTTGCCAACACTGAATTATCGATAAACTCAATTGCCCACCACGCGAGTTCTTTCAAACACCCAACAAGGGTAAAATAGTCGTGCCAAAGGTCTAAGCTGAACTCCAAATCAAAATTTAATTACGTGATGATCACAAAGTTCGCATAACGTGGACACGAAACTACACTGCGTTCACAGAAAGCATCCCGGACCGCGAGCACGCGGCCCGGGAGCGACAAAAACTTGCACGTTAGTTGTGGTTCACAGCTCGATGCCAATTAAATTCAGAAACGCACGGGTAAAAACGATGGTCACCCCCGCGCGGAATGATCTCATTCCTTCAGAACAAAGAACCTGTCAGCCTTGCAAAAGTAACAAGGAACAATTAACACGAACAATTCTAGAACCTTCGACAGCCAAATCAGCGCTTTCAGCGAGCGAGGGGCGCAATTCAAGAAGCTAAGAAAAGGTATTATTTTACAATCTAATTTCCAGGAAACAAACTTCAGGTCCGCCTTGTGCAGGCGATCGGTTCCTGCATTAAAGAATGGATTCACGGACACAATTCGGCAAATGCAACATAAACGGTGATATTTATAATAGTTTCGAGGAAAGGAATCTTACTATGGCCTTGCGCCAGCGTTTAAGAAAACAAATACGAAGCGCAAGCATTTCAATGCCCGCCGGAATAAATTCGAATGTAACTAGTACAGGGCCGAATCCAGTGAAAATTCGGGCAGAATATTTTTAACTAATTTCGTTAATGACAACCTATAGTTGGACTGATAGCAAAAATGGCTGAACGAGGTCGAAAATGATCTAACAAGACAGACAGACAGACTAACCGATGGAATTGAGAAAACCTGTTTTTCGTCATCTAGGGACCCTGAAATGTGAAAATCTGGAGAAATCTCTGAATATGAATTTTTCGCGATTACAATACTTCCTTCGTCTTTTAGACTGAATTCTCAAAAGATGTCCATGCTTCTAAATCCTTTATTCAGAGTTAGCTATAACAAATCTTAGTAAACCACCCAAACCACAAGGCAATGCCTCTCTCTTGCTTGAAACTAAAGCAGAAAAAAATACCGAAGAAGCAGTTCACAATCTCCTGTTATCAAGACTAAAAAACGATATGGCACAAAAAAACTATTAGAATGGAAGTGCGGGAAAATAGATAGCATAAATGAACTGTAAAGTTTCAAAGTGTTCAAAATGCAACTAGAGTGGCCTATACACCAGGAAAAAAATATTTGATAAACTACTTAAAATGGAATGTATCTAGCTAGCTCTAATATTGAATGCCACAACTACAAACTACTGTAACATTCTATTGCAGAGATGTTCAATAATTTTTCGCAACTGTTGGTTATGGTATGCGTACTACATGTTTCTTTATTTGAATTTCAAATCACGGGCCATTACTTTGACTTTTTATGAATGGTAGACGCACAAGCTAGAATCGCTTTGAAACTACCAGTGAATCTATTTGATGTGGTGACACGGCTACAACCAGAATCAAGGAGTCGAGGAGTGAAGTCGTGCCTGTGCTTTGCGAAGTGTCCCATTTTTGACTGATAAACGTCTGCACGACCTGTTTGTATTCTGGTGTTTCTAATAACCTCCAATTTTTAATACAGATTCCGTTTTTGTCGGAAACTTATCAACGATCAGTTGCAAATAATAGCTCAGCATGTTTCTTTTTTACGTCAGCCCTCAATGTTTACTCTTGTACCTCGTCGTGGGCGACCACATTCTGGGCTACCGCTTACCCTAGATAGCTCGAACTAACATCTGGGGCCGACATTACGACGAGGATTCGATTATCGCTTCTATGGTTCTTCCGTAACCAGCACTTAGGTACTTGCAGATGGCGTTTTACGTTACGACTTTATACTGGTTGTTCTTAATTACCCCACCTATTTAATTCATAACAAGAACTACACGTTGTGACGTTGAACTTTTCATTAACTTCATCTAGCTAATTGTACTGTTATTAGTTTTAATTTCGTTTCACTACAAATACTGTATTATTTACTAAGCGCAATTGATTACTTTCGTTACTGTTTAGCATGAATATGATTTGTAAGAATTCGTGATCGATTATGCTCACAAAGCGCATTCGAGCACATTAATGAATACTTGGGGCCCCAATTACCTCGGTTTTGTGCTATATTTTGTTGTTGGTATTTTACCTAATCAGAAGGGGAGTGCTGCTACTTGTCACTGTAGTAATCACGATGCCCTTACTGACCAAAATTATAATCAAATTGAATTTAGGGAGGTTCCATATTAATTTGATCCTCATGTTTTTGTTACGATAGAGGTAAGAACTTTATACAAACCCACATTTGCTATGAAGTTATTCGATTATGGATAGACATGATTGAATGTAACTATAAACAAACAACACATCAGGAAATTAAAAAGGCAGATTTCTTTTTGCAGTCGTTTATTATCAACTCTTTAATGGTTGCAAAATAAAATTACCAGTACGTTAACGTATACTGTAGTCACATTTTTAATCACAACTTCTTTATTACTTTCTACATATTTTAAAATGTCAATACTTTAGTTACGTTCAATAGCCTTATCGCATTGAATAAGTATTATTAGATATGTGCTGATGGCACCGATCATCTGATACATACGATAATAATTGTTTATTTATCATACAATATTAAAGAAAGTATACCGTAAAGATTAAGGTAAAATCTATAGTAAAGAACCTTCCTGCGGTCATTTTGACGTCGTAATGGAGTAGCTGCAACGAAAACGCGTTGATCTTAACAAAATTTGTAATTACAACTCTTTAAATTATTTTGTATATACCTCTTTGATTAGCAATTTTTTTACAGCATTTACCTACAAGTATTAAAACATAATTATAACAAACGTCAATTATGGAATTCTTGCAAATATTAGGATTAGTATAGTTGGAAGTTTATTTTTTATATAATATTAGACATACAAAAACCCCTTTTTTTGGTTTGCCCATAGAAACGACTTAAACCATGCAGTTGATATTACAACATAATACATTATATTGCAGAAAAGACTTGTAAACTTCTCAACCTAAGTCATTAGGTTGATTACTAATCTTAATGTCCCAAGCGATTGTCTCATCGAATGACTTCGTTATATAGTTGTCTGTAAAATTAATTAAAAGGGTACACGCTAAAACCCTATAATTAAATATTGGAATACATAAAATCAATTAAAGTTGTTTGCTCCATTAAGCTTTGAGAAAAGTATATTGTGTATACGTTGTAACGGGCTAGTTCGTGTCCCCTAGGTATGTAAAAATCAACTTTCAGCCTGAAAGGCTCTATCTTTTAATGATGGTATTACAAAGCCATGCTCTTCTAAATACATTTAATATATAAGAGTACCTTACAATAAGCTTTATTGAAGAGCGAAGGACTCGAGATGTTATAAGGCTAAACCATTGTACTACAACATGCAGCAGCATGCAGTATTTATTTTCACATTTAATCCAGTTAAAATTTTATTAAAATGAACAATTGTGGAAATGAATGGTGGTAGTTAGGATAGTAGCAGGTTACTAAGATAGAATAATATTAACTTGAAATTTGACATCACGCTGAACGTTAATACTTATCAGTGGTGAGTAAATAATAATCTTCAATGACATACACAGTGGTAACATAGTGTTCCTTGTGATACAATTTGATTAATTGAAATTAGATTATTATAATTCAAAAGTAAAGTTACCAAGTATTTGAAAGTAAACCCGATTTCATTTGTGCCAATGAAAACACAAATAGAAATAATCATTTATTCTAACGTAGAATCAGTGCATGATTGATTGCGCCAATGAAGTTGTTTTTATTAAAAAGAAATAGATATGTGTCTGGATGGTCTACAATAAGCTTCTACAGCAGCGATAACCAGTAAGATAGTCCACAACGGACAGCCGCATTAAGTTCACGTACCTCTGAAATACGACACGGGTCGGTGAAGTTGTTATTTCGATTTAAATGTGTTATTATTAAAAAGTTTAATTTGATATAATCTTGAAGAACTATGTAGTAGAATTAATACAAACTGCTCTATAAAGTAAATAATAAATTAATTTAATGGCGAAAATGCTGAATCCGGGGCACATTCTCCTTCTCCTAACTTGGTTAATAATAATTAATATTAACAATAGCAGAGGAATTGGCTCCGGATTCTGCGTTTTTTCCAATTTAATAAATATTCTAAATGTAAAGTATATTAAGATCTTGGCGGTTTAGACATTTGTAATTGTAAATTAATATTTTGGAAGTTAGTTCATCTTTAATTTTAAATAAGTAATTTGTTAAACCTAAATAATTTTGATCCAAGACATTAACTGGATTTTGAAGTTTCGTCTATTAATTCGTCTATTATAAATGTCAAACAAAATTTATTTTGTTATTATTTATAATTTTCTAAGTAAATTTTGAAGGTACTTGAAGAAAGTGTGAAGCGGGTCAATTCGTGCCACCTGTATTTATTCAAATTATATCTTTTCATTATATAATAATTAGCAATTAAGCCTGACAGTAAATGCTCTTGTATTTATGTACGTAGTTTAGTACTATAGAGTGATATTTAATGTATACCTACGCTGTCAATGACTATAAGGGCCTTGTGCCGCGAGTTCGTGAAACAATGCGCCGACCAGGCAGTTTTCGCTCGGAAATAACCGGCCGATAAGTGAATCAACGCTGCACGCCTGCAGGAAGCATCATTCGCGCACAAGCCAGCAAGCTCGGCGAATCAAGCGATTCGCGCCTAAGCCAACGAACGCAGAAAAGCTAACAGACCTGCGAACAACGCGGGCCAATTTGGTTCGTTCATAGATAACGAACCAGGTAAAATAGTACGTGATACATCCACGGTTTAACTGGAGACCTTCGCCTGGGACCAGTTAGGAATTATAGCAGCCACTGGAAGAAGCTAACGACTGCCAAGCTACAGGGTCCTTCAGTGGCTCCGAGCTACGAGAGGAACAATAAAAGACCACCAGGTTAGTTCTGTGTGTTAATTGCGAGTTGGCCGATCATTGCTGAAATAAACTATGGCACAATAATCAGCGAATGTGTTGTTACGTATTGATAAATGGAAATTACCGTAGGACTGCACATTATTTTGCGGCGTGTGCATTGTGAAGCGTGAATCACAATGCGTCCTTGGTAAAACAAGAATAGACAGCGGCGAGTACCAACCGTTTTGGGGTGCGTGAAATTAACTTTGTCGACTCTATTAAACGTTTGTGATTTATTATAAGGTACTCTATTTTGCGTAGTATATACCTACGTTGTGTATTTGTTTTATGTATCTTTTCTTTGTGTGTTCTTGTTTATTTACAGATTATATGAATTAAATGTAAATTGTCGGGTTTTTTATTGTCATTCATATTTACGTGGTGAGTACAACCTTTCAGGTGTCCACGAACTGGTCTCAAATAATATTAGTTTGGTCTCAAATAACATTAGCTTGCCCTTAGCTGCACTGGGAATGAAAAAAGGAGTCTCATAGATACCGACTGAATCAGCTAGCGAACCTAGGGCAAATTAAAGTAGTAATTAAGTAAGTGTAGGTAGGTAAAAAAAAGGCAGTGTTACAAGTGTATACATATTCAATTTATAATATTATAGTGGTAATAATTAATGGTTATAAATATAAAAGGTTAGATAAGGAAGAATTGTTATTTTGGAATATACTCATTTGACTGAGAGGAAAGAGTTTCGTTGCTTCGAGCTAGATGTAGTTGTGGTTTATAATTCATTTTAGTATTGACATAAATCAACGTCAACCCATAAATTGAAAAAATGTCAGTTGCATGACACTATACGTTTCATTTATATTATAAATATTAACTAAAGAATATAAGGTTACTTAATACCAAAGGCAAGCCAAAACCTACTAACTTGATAACACTTTAATACAAATTGTTAATACAATCTCAAACAGGGTATATTGCACCATCTTCTCGAAAGATTTCTTAATTTTTTTTTTGCTATTAGTTCAAAGTTGTGGGATTGTTTATTGTGAACTGTCTTTGATATTACTGTGAACTGATGGATAACTTAACCCCCTATAATTTTCAGAAAAGATATTCTTCCTTAAGGGTCACAAATACAAAGGATCTTAATATGTCGAAAACATCGATCTATATAGGATGCTGATCAAAGGCTCTAATTGGAAATAGCAATTGAGGGGCAAAACACTATACTGAAAGCCAGCACCAATATTTCTACGGTTGCTCAATTACTTGATATGTACGAAATACTTTTGAAAACAACCGCTGTTGATTATATGATTAACTTTTATAGAATATTTACAATGAAGGGTGTCGAAATAGAAGCTGTAAGTATCTTGATAAATGCCTTGCTTAGTTTGGAAAATACGTTGAGAATATATTGTTCACCTTAGTTAGATATGAAAGCTACTTACCTGATTGCTACCAGCTCCACTTGAGATAATAACCAATATCAGTTAAAATAAGTGTACATATACCAGAAAGAACGCAAAAACTATTCGTTCTAAACCTTCATCTGATTAGTCAATACTATGAACCATTGAAAACAATTCAGTGACAGTATGGAAAATCACTCCCATATTTAGTAAAATTGGCCAAGTATAAATTTGGTTGTTGCTTTTTTCCAATCTCAAACAATTTTTGATAGAATCCAGCAAGTTGCTGAACTTTACTAATCTGAATATCCTCAAAATGCTTATTATATTGTGAAGCTTGACAGACACTCAACCAAAAACTATTCAAAATTATACATCTGATTCGTAACAGTAAAATGAAACAGCAGAGTAGGATCTTTATCGCAAAACATATAAAATGAACCCCACAATAGGTTCCGATGTCACGTATCTAACTTTATAAGAGTATAGTAGTAATACATACAAATAGATCGCTATTGTAAGTGCAACCTTGAAAAAATATTATCGCAATACAGAATTTTCTAGTAGATTTATTATTGGTGGTATTTAAAGGACAACCTTTTAAAAATGCCTGAACTAATAATATATCATTCCATATTTGCATAACGGATACACCATGCAACTCATTACACAGGATTGACATAATATAACTGCTTTGTTTGCTAGCACTCCAACAAGGTCGATAGATTGAAACTAGAGTTCCTAAATATTATAAGAGTTGAGACAAGTCGGGAATAGATGCTGATTGGTTGTAATCCACTGCGCATGCGCAGTTTTGTCTGAAATTGAGCCAGATTTAAGTCCTATAGTTACTGTAGAAACCAGTTCTGAGAATGTCACAACTCTGCCTTGTATACCTACTATCATTTATTTTTGGAACAGTAATGGCGGGCTGACATTGGCGTTGTCTCAACTCTTGTACTATACTGAGAGATTTTCTTTACTACGAACACGGCCGACGATATGACGAATTTACAAATGCCAAAAATTTGACTTTGACAGTTCGCGAATTTTGTCAACTGATAATATCTGTTATTATTTTGTATCTTAAAATGGATAATTATGAGGCAACGGAAAAGCGCAAATTGTAGAATGTTTATTATCAGGTTCAAAGGTTTCGGGAAATTCAAAATTCTTTCACAACAACATTTGAAAATAGACGTTGTCCATCGTTATTAATGTTGTACAGAGTTACCTCAAATTTTGGAAAATTTTGATGTTTCCCCCCAAAAGTATAAAAGGCCTAGTGTTTCCAACGAAGATATGGATTTGAAGGAACTAATGGTTTGTACTACTTCTAATGATCATCCAGATTATTCCCTTAACTA
Source organism: Agriotes lineatus (assembly GCA_940337035.1). Classification (NCBI taxonomy): domain Eukaryota; kingdom Metazoa; phylum Arthropoda; class Insecta; order Coleoptera; family Elateridae; genus Agriotes; species Agriotes lineatus. Next base: position 110,094 of record CALNHX010005083.1, read on the forward strand.
AATTGTTGAACTAATAGATTTACGTGCTTCCACTATTAGAATTAATTTACGAAAAGTTTGTTATCGATCCTACGAACTACAAAAAATACACGAAATTCTTGCCCGATGACCATTTCAGATGCATGAATTTTGTGAAACTGTGACAGAAATGGCGAATGCTTCCTCCGGAAAGTCGTTTTCACTGATAAGTCGACATTTTCCAGTGCAAAGTCGTCATAACACATTGGCCATTATTAACTGCGAGAAAACCTGCATAGGTATTTTGAATTCCGGATTCAGTACCCCCACAACTTAAATGTTTGGATATGAATGCCTGATAAGAACATGATCGGTCTATTTTTTTATTGATGGAACCCTAACCAGCCCTATATACCTTGAACTACTACAGCAGCAAATCATTCCAGAAATTGGACGTATAGCGAATGAGAGATTTAATGAACTTTGGTTGCAGCAGCATGGCTGCCGCACTCACAACTCTGTTGCAGTTCAAGACTCTCTGAACAATAGATTACCAAATAGGCTGTTGACCGGACGATGAACCAGTTTGTGGCCAGCTAACTCTCCAAATCCCTCTTCCAATGATTTCTGCTTATGGGACTACATAGAATCGAAAAGTTTATGGTTTTCGGGATAACATTATCTACTAGCAATTTGGGGAAATTGCGTTTAAAAATTGAAGAGTTGTTTCAAAGGATGAGTCCTAGAATGTTGGCCAATGTGCGAAGAGGTTTCTATGATCACTTTGGATATTATTTGGCGCAAGAAAACTGGCTCTTCGAACACGAAATCATTTAAAAACTTAATTTAATTTGTTTGAACTACAAATAGTTTACTTCTATTTGCATCTTTTTTACAATTATTTAGTTTGTTCAGAATAAATTGTTTATTTCTTCAGAATGCGTTGTATTTTGTAAACTAACCTTTTTTTACTTTACTGTTAATCTCTAAAAATCCTGTTCTTCAAATCTGAATTTATCACCTGAATTTAATCACGAATAACACAGTATCTCATACAACTTAACTGTGATATAATTATTCAATTACAAAAAGTACCTACACTATGCGTGGATACGACATCTGCGTTGAACAATTACTTAAACTTAACAATCAACGAAAAGCACCCTTGGCTTAATATAATTAATATCAGAGTACCCTGGATCGACTGTCCAACGGTCCTGGGGCGTCTTTTAGGCAATCGTAAATTCGCCTTGATTTACTCGTGTTCGCAGTTCATGAATTTTCACTGTATAGGAACTCTAATTAAAACATCCTTGATGAACAAAAACTATACAGGGTGTAGAAATGTTTTACGCACCATAGGGTTTTCACATATAATCTCATAAGAGCATCAATTCTTTCCGGAAATTTTTTTGAGTGCGGTCCAACAACGTCGTATTAATTTGCCCGAGCGGGACTCGAGGGCAAATTAGGACGTTGTTGGAATGCACGAAATAATTTCCGGATATGAATTAATGCTCGAATGCAGATTCGGTAAGAAAATCGTAACGCCACAAACCCTCACAGTTAGGTTGGTCTACTACAAAAAATTTTTTGGGTAAAACAGCTACTTGAATGTCGTTATGTGTAGTGTCTGTGACTTATTAACTACCTGGGTTTTGTCATTGGTCACTTCCGTGGCTTAATAACTAACTGCATCTCGATATTTGTCTTTCCAGTATCCACTCGTGCCCCTGGTCATAGAAGAGACGTCATCTGAGCAAGCTCCCTAGGGCTCAGGTCCGTCTCGCCTCTGCTTCCCACAGCTGTAAGTGGCAATCTCGCTTTAATGCCAGACATGAGTGCGCATGCATGTCGTGATCTATTTAGTGTCCATAGGGCTGTAAATCCTCCACGTTTCTACCTTTGCTTCTTGCTAACGGTTATTTCTGTTTAAATATTTAAGGACTCCTACGAATTGTCAGTAATGCAGGTTGGCTTGTATTATTAGGAATGTTACTTCATAGGGTTGTATCTAAGTAGTTCCTTATATTATAAGCTTTATATCTCATATACGAAGCACAGAATTAAAATGCGTGTTAACGTTGCAAGAGATTTTAATGGCAATCACATTACTATCCCCCAAAAATGAGAGAGTAGCTAAGGAAGCCAGGTGGAAAGACAATATAATGCTGAATAAAGGTAGCAAGATTATATTTAGCTGCAAAGGTTTCTGATTTGTTTTTAACAATTCTTAAAGTGCCTAATAACAATAAATTATAACAATAACAATAATAAAAGGTAACAATAATAAAATAACGAATAACGCAACACAGTACTGCGCATACACTGCCACTTGTTGCGCGAATCTGAATTGTTGATCTAGCGTCTTCTATTAGGTCATAGATTAAATCTGAAAGAGAGAAAACGAGAAGCGTGTGGAATAAAAAAGTAAAAAATATATCAGCAACAAACAAATAAACACATGGAATAGTGGAAGATTTGTTGATCTAAAAGGTAAGCCGGATCAGCCGAATAAAACTGACTGTCCCGGCAATGTCTTCGAGTGACATGTAATTTGTGTGTTGACAAACTTAAAAGGCTTAAGTATGTTATCAACTGCGGATGACGACATGTGACCGAGCACAAGGGTTTGCTGCACGTAGCGGACCAGCGTAGATCATGGAGGCACGTGGGAGGCAAAATCAGGTTGCTGAGGAACTGCCGATGTGCAAATGCCGATAGTAACCTAGCACGAGTGGCTGGCACATGCATTAGACCGACTAGGCCATCAAGGTTTATGCGCAGCTTAAGCAAGTTGCGATGGTAGCCGTAAATCAAAAATTGCACCAGAATAAGACGGCGATGCATGTTTGAGCTATGCCTGGCGGGTTCCGTCAGAATATCAGACTCGCCAAAGGAAAACTTGAACATCGGTAGACGTGCGTAACTACATGCGGGAAAAACTCAATGAGCGAGAGGGTTAGGCGGCGGTGCATCATTGCACGAGAGCGTAGGTGCTTGACATGCAGATTTATAACAGACCTGCTTGAACAAGGCGGCTGTCTGAAATTATGACTCCATGCAGGTGAAATTAAATGTATGCCAGCAGAAGTCGATGCATAATTACATGTGAATGTACATGGTACATGGCGTCCAATAACTAAAGCACAAAATAAAGGGCGCAGATGTGCGCGAGCGATATAGGCAGGGCTGCAGAAGCAGTAGCTGCACGCATCAGGTTAACATAAACCGTAGATGTGCATGAGAAACAATAGCAAGCTGCGGAAAACTAGGGTTGTATACAGACTCGCCAGAAAAAGGCGGTGCAGGTTTGCACGCAACAGTTTGATTGTACTTGCAAGATCCTTGCAGTTTTGCTACAGTGAATTTGTGAAAATTAACCTTTGTTGGAGATGAAACAATACGTGTTATATTGTTATAGTTAATAATAGTGTTTCCATATAGTTTGAAACTTGGGAGATGCAAGTGAATACTTTGAGAAGGCTGGAATATCATTGATCGTTGTTTGAAAAAGAATATAATTTATTGCACTTGGTCACAATATCAAAAACCGTGTCTTACTATCAATAGAACTTTGGGTAACGGTTTCTGGTCAGTAAAAGACAAAATTTCAAGTTTAAAAACACGGAAGATGATTTTAGACTTATTAAAACTTGGACTCCTGTCATTCACGGTCTAAAGCATTACAATCACCGATCGTCAGCCGGTCACGCACCGCTGTCGCAAAGTGCATTGGACTTGAACGACCAATCAACGGTACGGCCATTTTGCACAGCTGGCACAGAGGACTGGAAATACATCCATGCCGTCCCTCCAGCTTTTAGAGCAACTTTGACTCTGATTATGCAAGCTGCAATGTCTTGCGAAACGTTAGTCTATATGGGTGCACAAACCGTAAAAAGGGAAAATATGCATAAGTATCCTTGTTCACAAGGTACTCGAACAACAATAACCAAAAAACAGGTGGCTTATAAAAGTTTACAAGTCACAAAAGAACATAACCATTACGCAAACTCTAGCTTGAGTTCACAAAGTGTTAGGCACATTCAGCCAACAAATGCTGGGTGTTTATTTATAAAGACGACTAGGTGTAAGCTAAAATTTAATTGATTTATTATGACTGACAGATTAATTAAGTTACTTCAGGACACGATACTGACATCGCTCTAATACAAAGGTGTTTCAAAGTGTTTAAAAAGTTAAATGCAGAGTTTTTCTTCATAGCGAAGTGTCGACAAGTGACGCAGCTAAAGTGGGTCATAAAGCATTGCAAGAAGGCAC